>MU692780.1:49249-76020 GCA_026770625.1 Nicotiana glauca
TAAACTATATGCTACATGACTTACGAGGTTTTATGTGAGCCTTGCATGTTTGTTTGTCAATCCCCTTACTTGCTATTTGTTTTGGTTGTCAAAATTAGTATTTTGTCCTTTAAACCCCATATATGCCTTACCCCTTTTCTTTCCCTTTAGGATTAGAAGTTCTAATATCCCGGTACTGATAGGTTGGGACGGGTACTAGCATGCAATAAGTAAATGAGACTAATCACGTTTAAATACCTTAACGGGGTGGGAAGGGTAGAATATGGAGATGATGACCGGTGCGCTAATCTCTCGTGTGACCCCTCTTTTGAGGAGTGATTGCTGGGTATTGCATTGATGTGATCCATATTGTATTTAAACCTAGGACCCCTTTCCTTTTCTTTATTTTGTATAATGTTTTCTTAAATTTATGTTTCCTTCCCATTAATCCTTCTCTCTTTTTAAATCATTTATGTTTTTTTTTCTCCCTAAAACTTTCAAACTTATTTGTAACTACTATGTGCAAACCTTACGTGTTCCCTTCTATTTTTAAAGTCATAATTAAAGCATGGCCGGGAACCACACTAGTGGATCTTGAGGGGTGTTTAACACCTTCCCCTCAAGATAATCTCAAGCCGTTACCCGAACTCTGGTTTTCTTTCAAATCTTCTTCTTTTCTTTAAAGTGTCCTAATGCACTATAATCATTAGGTGGCGACTCTTCAAATTCCATAACCCGATTCCTCAAAAGGGAATAAGAGTTGTTTTGTCCATAATGTCGTAAACCCGATTTCTTCCCTTTTTTAAAGAAAGGGAGGAAAAGGGGGGGCGTCGATAGCGTACAAGTCATAACACCTGAAATGAAGTTGCTCATGGCCTCAGACTACTAAATGATGAGCTAGGTCTCAAAACGACAGGTCGGGTCGTTACATGTACTCTCTCTCTCTCTCTCTCAATATATATACATGTGCGTGCGCGCGCGCGCGCGCGTTATTTGTTTACATTTGTCAATTGATGAGGACTTTTGGGTGTAGGACTGAATCAGGGACTTTTAAGGATGGGGATCTTCTTGTGAATAGAGATGGAATTTGAATTGTCTCTCAGAATGAAGTTGAAACTGTATTCTTCCTCAAGAATCTTTTTAACGAATATTTTTTAAAATTTAAAATTTAAAATTTTACCTTGTAAAGTATTTAGTTTGATATCTCATTGCCACAAAGAATTGAAACTGTTGACAATCTTTCAAAATTACTACTAATCTTAGAATCTCATCATAAACCAAGACAATTATTACAGCAAATTTAGGCTTATAAGTCCACGGTTAATTTTTGGCCAGAACTCTCATTGAAAGCCTGTAGGTAAGAGTATATTGTGGTGCAGTTCCTAGTGTTGGCTTTTGCAAATAGGGTAAGGTCATCAAAAAAGAAAAGATAGGAGATTTTTGGGCCAAACCTAGTGATACTGATGGGGTGCCATTGCTTGTCCGGTACAGCTTTATTAATTGACCTGGAGAGCCTCTCCAAACACAGAACAAATAAGTAAGGGGAGATTGAATCCCCTTGTCTGATGCCCCTTGATGGCTTGAAGGAATCTATTTTGCCCCCATTTACTAGGATAGAGATGTTTGTTGAGATAATGCATGACAAGATTAATTTAGTCAACCCAGCGGGGAAGTTGAAGGCATGCAATGTGTCCCTAATGAAAGACCACTCTAGCCTGTCAAAAGACTTTTCTAAGTCAATTTTGTGGGATCATATGAGCCTGACTCCCTTTCATTTTCCCAAAATGAGTAATGTACTCTCGTACAGTGATTGCATTATCAGAAGCCCTCTTATTAGAAAGAAAACTAGCCTGGCTAGGTCCAATTATATCGGGTAGGATAGGTCTGATCCTGTTAACAATGATCTTAGTGATGGTATTGTAGATGGTGCTACAAAGCCTTATTGGTTTGAATTTTTTTAGCATGGAAGCTTGGGGACACTTAAGGATGAGACAAAGCAGAGTTTGATTCATGGTCTCATCCATGGAGTGAGTGTTGAGGCTTTGTTTGAAGAAGTCAACTGCAGAGTTCCCTACAATGCTCTAGTACTTTTGGTAGAAAAAGGGGTGGAGCCCATCTAGACCTGGAGCCTTGAAAGGCTTAAAGGATAAGATGGCCAGTTTGATTTCCCTAATCTCAACTGGCCTATCCAAAATGTTCCTTTGGTATTCCGATAGGATATGAGTCATGTCCAGTTGGCTGATAGTGGAAATGTGATCTTGAGTGTGTGAGGAGGTGTAAAGCTCTTGAAGAAATACATAATAGAAGCTTTAATGTCCCATTGGTCATAGAGCAAGTTTCCACCCTCCTCTTTGAGGAATATGATCATGTTTCTTCTTTTCCTATTGAGAGTGGAAGTGTGGAAAAATATAGTTTTGGCATCCCCTTCAGTTAGCCAATTAATCCTAGACTTGGGTTTTCAGAAATCTTCCTCATTTTTTAGGATGGAGTCAATTTATCTGGTCAGGTTATTTTCTAGGTTTAACAGGTAACTACTGAACTGGTAATTTGGTGATTTTTGGATCCCAGCAATTCTGGCAAGGATCCTTCTTTTTTTCTGGAAGATATTGCCAAAAGTATGCATGTTCTACTGGGTAACAATGCTTTTGAAATTCTTAGTAGATTGGATTAGGGGGAGTTATTAGTGAAAGCCTCATTGATGATAGTAGGAAAGGAGGGTGGATAGTCCACATGGACTCAAACTTGAAAGGTCTGTTAGAATAATTGGAAGAGTCACCCTTTAGCACTATTTGAATTAGGAAGTGATCTGAATGGGTCCTAGGAAGGTATATAACAATAGCCTCAGGGTACTGGGCAATCCAGCACTCGACAACAAAGCACCTATCTATCCTTTCTAGAATCAGACTACTACTATCTTTGTATCTTTTGTTAGTCCAGATGAATTTACTGCCTTTGTAACTTAAGTCTAGCAGTTTGCATTCATTAAGTCAATTCCAAAATAAATTACTACGATTTGAGCTTATGGGTTGCCCCTAAATTTGTCCCAAGATTTGAGTACTTCATTGAAGTCTCCACCTTTAAACCAGTTGTTAGGAATGCTTTTGGAGATAGTAACTAGATTTTCCCATAGCAAGTTCTTATAAGATAAAATGTTCCTAGCATAAATAGCAGAAAATAACCAATTGGTGTGGATGAGAGTACTTTCACCGTGGCATGGATGACTTTGAGGGTAGTGAAAACCTCATCAACAGTGACACTGTCTTCTTTCCACATCATCAATATCCCACCAGATAAGCCAACGGCCGGAAATTGGATAAGCATATCAAAATGCAGTTCCTCCATCAGCTTTTTATGATCAGCTATCTTAGTTTCTAGCAATACCATCATTGCTGGCTTGTGGAGCTGAACCATATCCATGCAATGCCTCCTGAATTCCACACTATATCCACCCCCTAACATTCCATATAATATAGTTCATCAGGGGTGGGTGGTGATATCGGGACGGGTTTCTATGAGGCTTCTCTATTCCCTGAGGATTCCTCATTAGTTTCCTTTTGTTCTTGCTCTTCATGCAGAGAACTGGGGTCATATTGAGGAGTGGTTTAGCCATACCCTGAGTATGGTGAAAGACTAGGCTCAGCCCGCACTTTGTCATGGTTCAGGGACACAGCAACACAAGCACTTCGCTCATCTCCATACTGAACTCAATTGCTCTGACTGAGCCCAGTAGGAGAGATACTGTGCGAAGGGGGCCGTAGGCTGTTCCTTCCATTTCCGGTAAGCTTTTCCTTTTCAGAAGATCTAAGACTTTTGTTGATTTCCCTTGTAATATTTTCCAGCGGTAGTGACTGATTCTTCTCTACTGGAGTAGAATGTGATGGAGCCTGGTAGTTTTAGGGTTCGATGGTCATAAATACCAGAGACGATGTTGGATCCTCTATTCCCGGGTTTGGGAATAAGGGGATTGACTGGAATGCTTGAGATATTAGGGTGTTGTGCATTGGTGGCTCCAAATTTGGTTGAATGTTGCCATTTCTTGTCATCATTTGCCACAGGGACGGGCCAAAGGCAGCTACTGCCCTACTCAGGGCTTCCACTGTTACCCTCGCCAGATGCGCCGAGTTTTGGGTCACTGGTTGATTTCCCATGTTAAGTTCACCCTGGTAAATTAACCAGTGACCCAAAACCCGGTGCATCTGGCGAAGGTAATAGTGGAAGCCCTAAGTAGTACATTAGCTGCCTTTGGCCCGTCCCTGTGGCAAACGATGACAAGCAATGGCAACATGCAACCAAATTTAGAGCCACCAATTCTCAGCACCCTAATATCTCAAGCATTCCAGTCAATCCCCTTCTTCCCAAACCCAGGAACAGAGGATCCAGCAGCGTCTCTGGTATTTGTGACCATCGAACCCTAAAACCACCAGGCTCCATCACATTCTGCTCCAGTAGAGAGGAATCAGTCACTACCGCTGGAAAATATTACAAGGGAAATCAACAAAGCCTTAGATCTTCTGAAAAGGAAAATCCTACAGGACATGGAAGGAATAGCCTACGGCCCCATTCGCGCATACTCTCTCCTACTGGACCGAGTCGATCATTCGAGTTCAGTATGGAGACGAGCGAAGTGCTTGTGTTGCTGTGTCCCAAAACCATGACCAAGTGCGGGCTGAGCCTAGTCTCTCACCACGTCCAGGGTATGACCAAACCACTCCTCAACATGACCCCAGTTCTCAGCATGAAGAGCAAGAACAAAAGGAAAGTAACGAGGAATCCTCAAGGAACGGATAAGCCTCGCAGAAACTTGTCCCGGCATCACCAACCACCCCTGATGAACTACATCATATGGAATGTTAGAGGTGGAAATAATGTGGAATTCAGGAGGCACTGTATGGATATGGTTCAACTCCACAAGCCAGCAGTTATTGTATTGCTAGAAACTAGATGGTTGATCACAAAAAGTTGATGGAGAAGCTGCATTTTGATATGCTTATCCAATCTCTTGCTATTGGCTTATCTATTGGGATTTGATGATGTGGAAAGAAGATAGTGTCACTGTTGATGAGGTTTCCACTACCCTTCAGGGCATCCATGTCATGGTGAAGGTACTCTCATCCACACCCATTGGTTATTTTCTGCTATTTATGCTAGAAACATTTTAGCTTATAAGAACTTGCTATGGGAAAATCTAGTTACTATCTCCAAAAGCATTCCTAACAATTGCTTTGTAGGTGGAGACTTCAACGAAGTACTCAAATCTAGGGACAAATTTGGGGGCAACCCCATAAGCTCAAGTAGTAATTTATTTTGGAATTGCCTTAATGAATGCAATCTACTAGACTTAAGTTACAAAGGCAGTAAATTCATTTGGACTAACAAAAGGTACAAAAATAGTAGTAGTCTAGTTCTAGAAAGGAAAGATAGGTGCTTTGCTATCGAGAGTTAGATTGCCCAGTACCCTGAGGCTATTGTTATACACCTTCCTAGGACCCATTCAGATCACTACCCAACTCAAATAGTGCTAAAGGGTGACTCTCCAATTATCCTAGCAGACCTTTCAGGTTTGAACCCATATGGACTAGCCACCCCTCCTTTCCTAGTATCATCAATGAGTATTTCACCAATAACTCTTCCCTAATCCAATCTACTGAGACTTTCACATGCATCGTTACCTAGTGGAACATGCATACTTTTGGCAGCATCTTCCGGAAAAAAAAAAGATCATAGCCAGAATTGCTGGGATCCAAATATCACCAAATTACCAGTTCAGCAGTTACCTGTTAAATCTAGAAAATAACATGACCAGAGAACTTGACTCCATCCTAAAAAATGAGGAAGATTTCAGAAAACTCAAGTCTAGGATTAATTGGCTGACTAAAGAGGATGCCAACACTATATTCTTCCACACTTTCACTCTCAATAGGAGAAGGAAAAACAAGATCATGCCCCTCAAAGAGGAGGGTGGAAACTAGCTCTATGACCAAGGGGGAATTAAAGTTTTTATTATGTCTTTCTTCAAAAGCCTTTACACCTCCTCACACACCCAAGATCACATCTCCACTACCAGCGAGCTGGACATGACCTATATCCTATCAGAATGCCAAAGGAACATCTTGGATAGGACACTTGAGGTTAGGAAAATCAAACTGGCCATCTTCTCCTTTAAGCCTTTCAAGGCTCCAGGTCCAGATAAGCTCTACCACTTTTGTATCAAAAGTACTAGAGCATTGTAGGGAACACAGTAATTGACTTCTGCAAACAAAGCTTCAACACTCACTCCATGGATGAGACCATGAATCAAATTCTGCTCTGTTTCATCCCTAAGTGTCCCCAAGCTTCCATGCTCAAAAATTTCAAATCAATAGGGCTTTGTAACACCATCTACAAGACCATCACTAAGATCATTGTTAACTAATATGTACTATTAATCACATAACTAAGCACTAAAGAAAAAATAAATGAAGATATGCGTTTTTATTATAAATTAATGTAAAACTAAAAAATAGATATTCAACCCTATTGTCATTTCTAGCATTGAATTGAATTTCATTTGTTAGCATTAGTATTGATTTGGACTTTGTTTGAGTTACCACATTTATACGCTATAAAATTTATTTACCATTCAAGAATGTTAAGTCCAATCATGAAATAATACATTAAGAGATAAAATTGTGAAAAAGTTTAAGAAATATTTATAAATGATATTAAAGTAAATATTTATATGTATTAATATTTTTAAAAATTGTATAAATATATTATCGGGTTTGTTTGGTTTCAGTTTGACTTTTTTTTTAGCTAAAACCAAATCAAAGCAATTATGGTCGGATTTTTTTTCCAATACCAAATTAAATCACAATCGAATTTTTTTTTCGGTTTGATTCAGATTATCAATTTGATACGGTTTATCGATTTTCTTTGTATACTCCTAGTAGGAAATTTGGCGTTGACAAGCCAAACTCCAGGCTCGATTGTAGAAGCCAAATTTCATGTGTGATTGTGGGAAAATTTGCACAGATAATATGCCAAGCTCAATGTTGCGTATGTGGTATATTATACTGAAATTTTATGCGTGTTGGAGTTCCAACATAATATGCTGGATGTTCATACATATGTGCACGATCTCCCGTACATTATGCTATGACTTTCCGTGTTACAGTAAAATGATAACTATTTTTCAATAACTTTGCAAACGCTCGCTATTTTTGAAATTTTACCTTTCTAGAAAGCTATACTACCACCTCATCATTTTTCTCAAAAGTCTTTGCCGTTTCAGCTTTCAGCCTCCAGCCCTCTCTGGAACAGCCACGTAGCATTTTTCTTCCCGTAATTTCCTTTTCATTCCTCTATAAGTAAGTCCGAAAATTACCCCCTGTTCTTCCCGTAACTTCCTTTTCACTCAACTTGCACTTGTCTTTTGATCTCTCGTTTGTGCTTCGTCTCAGTTCAAATCAATGGGCGATCATAGTTTCTTAACGACCGAAGAAAACGGCGGTCTTTATTCATGTGGTGGTGCCGTTAACAGTAGTAGCGTATTGGATATTTACCCACTGAATCATTACTATTTTGGTTCAAAAGAGGCTCTTCAGTTTAAGGAAGAGACCTTGGCTGATCGCGTTCTACGCATGAAATTGAAGTATGTTTAATTTATCTTCTTCTTATTTTTTGTTTTCTAGCTCTTTTAGTATCTTGCATTTGATTTCCCTATCGTTTGGTTTCAGCTACGATACTCATGGACTCAGGACCTGTGTACAAGCTGTGCTTTTGGTTAGTCTCTAATTCCTTTCTTTTCTCTTTCCTTTCTTTTAAATATAACCCTGGTGTCCGTCGCCGGCTCATGGCAGAGCAGCATACACGTATCAGGTAACTCTGTCCAAATAGAAAAAAATCACAACGTTTTTTCTCTGTTCCTTTTTGGGGATGAGAAATATTAGATAGGTAGGGGCTCAACTCTTTAATGGAAGACCGCACAAATTTTTCTATTCATGATTTGTAGTATATCGGAGTAGTTATTTTGTCCGTATGTCATGTGTTAAGTTTAGGAGAGTGGCGAAGCCAGAAATTTTTCTAAGGTATTCAAACTTGAAAGATATAAAAAAAACAGACAAAGGGTGTTCAATATATGTTACTTCATATAGTAATATTTTACCTATAGACGCAGTGTAATTTTAATTTTTCGACGAATTGATCATCCTTACCAGAGTGTAGCTTCGCCCCGTTAGGATACTGCATCAGAGATTAAAATTTAACTGGTATACTTTTACAATTTTTGTGAATTATATCTTGCAAGAATATTTCAAATAAATTTAGCAGTAAATGTTCGGTTTCAAAGTTTTCGATCAAAAATAGCTTCGGTCACCTTTAATCTTTAAATGTTGGACTTCTCCATTACAAAAGTGGAAAAGAACTAACCATTAGCCGTCCTGTAACATGACCTAATCAGAGATCTGGTTTAGGGACCTGAATATGAAGCACATTTAGATACTCGGGATTTTAAGATACTCTAAATCCAGATAGTCATACCAGTAAGTTTTGGATAGCTAATGGTTCGCACACAAGAAAAAGGAAAAAAAAGACAAAAGTAATCTCTCTACTTCTAATTTTGCCATCCCAAAAAGTGTTAAAAACTCATTTTAGAAATAATTGAAGGTTTCAGTTGTTGCAGAGCCACAAAATTGGACGCTGAAGTCTTTCTAATCTCATAATGAAGGGATGATAGTCATGATTTAGCCACCAGTGTTCTTAAAAACCTGCTTCAGGCACACTTAAGCCTTGAAGCTCAGTGCGACAAGGCTGGTTGCTAAGCGGTGCTTTAGTGCAAGCACTAAGGCGTTATGGTGTGTGTATCAATACCATGGAGAGTTATTCTAGAGATGGAGCATTAAAGATAAATATAGCTAGCAAAATTATGAATTGTGAAGGAATCATGATAGATCAAGATGTCAGTGATAGGAACTAAGGAGATTGGAAATTTGAAATAAATAAATATCATCTACCTAATTTAGAAACTTAAAGTTGCACTTTGCATGTAAATAACTTTATAGAATATCATGACAAGGTTACTGGTTTATTGCTGAAGGGAACACCGGATAAAATTCGAACGATGCAGAGAAGATTGGCATGGCCCCTGTGCAAGGATGACACACACAAATCAAGAAATAACCAAACTTTTCCAAAACAAAATGTAGTTTCCAGCTTTAGGAGCTGTGCTATCTTGATCCTTCGCTTCTCTGTCCTAAGTGAAGTAAATAACTTGAACTTTCTGGTTCTCATTTTGGAATTGAGCTCCAACAGGGTTCTCCTGCTATTTCATTATGTGATCATAGGATACCTGCCCTACAGCTTTGTTTAATATCCACGATCAAAAGCCTCCATGCTAAAGTTCTTTCAGGGGAACATAGTGACCTAAAGCTGTAAGTTCTGTCCCCCTCCTTTATTAAACAACTTGATACTGCAACTAAGCCTGGTTGGTACATAAAGTGCTGAATAGGGAGAGCCATCAGCATGCTGCAGCTAAAACCTGGTTGATTCATAAACTGCTGAATAAGTAGGGTCATCCAGACGATTCAGCAGTCAGTTGTGCAGCTTTCCAGGCTTTAAGTCTGCGATGTTAACAAATTTCCTGTATCAGTAGTTAAAATCAAAACAATACCATCTGTCCCGATAGTCCAATTCCAAAATTGGTGCATGATTGTTAAGTGACTGATAATCTCTATACTTATTCATGCAACTCCTCATGGGTGGTCTTAATAAGGGGTGTGATTTCAATCCAAAACAACTTAAGCTGCCAAAAGGCTTTAGGTACTCTTCTGGCATTCAAAATGCCAATTACCCATCTAACTACATACTGCGTATGGAAGGGACTATTCTTTATGGTCATTAGATGATATACAATACATTGTATTGCAGGTCGAGTTGTTCAAACATCCACATGTATTATTATTGCAAGTACGAAATTCCATTTTCAAGCTTCCAGGTGGTCGTGTTAGGCCTGGTGAATCAGGTAGGATGATTTCTTCTCTCATTTTGTCCAATTTGAAGCTGGGATTTTCACAGAGCTTGAAGGATTATCCTTGTTTGCTTATCACAGAAATTGAATGTCTAAGACGTAAGCTCTCAAGTAAGCTATCAATGAGCGAAGATGACGGCTGGGTGGTATGTTGACGTTTGACATAACATTTTGAAGTTTTTGTGCTAAGCATCTTATAAATCTTTCATTTGATGTGTAGGTAGGTGAATGCCTTGGGATGTGGTGGAGACCTGGCTTTGAAACTTTGACTTACCCGTTTATGCCGCCTGATACAAAAAGGCCTAAGGTACTTGTTCATTACATTCTGAAATTTATGTCATTTGCTGTCAGTTCTTGAAGCCATAGTCCTTCCCTTTGTAGGAGTGCACAACAGTGCTTTTAGTAAGGTTGACTTTCTCTCTTTTCAGGAGTGCACAAAACTGTTTCTTGTGAGGTTGCCTGAAAGTCGCAAATTCATTGTACCGAAGAACCTTAAGCTTCTAGCTGTTCCACTCTGCCAAGTTCATGAAAATTTCAAGGTACTATACCTCAGGCACATTCATGAATAGAAAATCTAGTATGGTTGGTTGAATCAATCTGCTTTGCTTTTACCACAATGGACTCTTACTAATGAGTCAAGTGTTGTCTAATGCCTTTTGTACCTTAAATGACCATATTTTATGTTATACTTAAGAGGCTAATGCATTCAACGCCCTTTTCTGCAGACCTATGGACCAATAATTGCCGGAGTTCCACAACTGCTGTCAAAGTTCTCCTACAACATGATGGATTATGTCTGACTGGTGCCATAGTACAAGCTAAAGACAAAGAGGGTGTTCACTTTCACATGTATATATATATATTATGAGGAGTGTGTGAGTCAAAACATTCAGGCTGTTTTTTTTTTTCTCATTCATCTGCAGTGTCTGTTTTACATTTGTATTGGCCACTTGTAGTGAGCAAAATTAATTGTCCACAAAATAGTTTAACTGATGACATCCGTGTTGTTTTGCATAGTTTGGTTGTGAAACAACAATCCTTTATAGGAAAATTTTTTATTAGTGTTATATAGCTTGTTTTACAATATAAATTTGGGTTCAAACAATTTGATAGTTGACGATTGATTTAATTACATCTTGAGGCAAATTCGAAACAGCAAGAAAATATAACAACAAATAGCTTTACAAATCAAAATTCAACTATAAAAGGTACCCATATTTATCGATTGAAGTGGGAAGTAGCAACTCAACAGTCAACAAGTACCTATGGTTGAATTAATTGATGTCTCGTACTCTATTATGTCCCAATTTCATGTCAAGCTGTATGGTTGGAAATTTTTTGTATCACTATGAATTTTTAACATATCTCATAATGCCCGACACGCATTCATATATTTTTTCACAAAAACTTCACACAATATAATCAGAGGCGGATCCAGGATTTTAAGTTTATGGGTTCATGTCGCAATCTCAAATTAATATGCATACTAATTGGGTAAATATATATTTATGAATATTTAATATTTTTTTATTAAAATTCAAGATCTACATAAAAGTTATTGAGTTCCCGAAAACTTATATATTATACTTTATATCGGCCCCGCATATAATTACTTTTAGTGTACTTCCACAATGATTGTTAGGGCATACATTATTTTGTAAGAACGTGGACATAATACTCCACTAGAAAGGAAACACACAGGTTCTTGCTTTTGCTACTTTAATACTCCCTCCGTTTCATATTGTTTGAGGTACTTTCCTTTTTAGTCTGTTCCAAAATAAATGACATATTTCTAAATTTGGAAATAATTCAACTTTAAACTCTTCATTTTACCCTTTTTGCCCTTAGTGAGAAGCTTTTATAGCCACACAAATGGTATGGCCCCACGAACCTTTTACCCCTTAATCTTTTAAGACCACAAATTTTAAAAGTCTTCTTCTTTTTTCTTAAACTCCGTGTCGAGTCAAACTACCTCAAACAATATGAAACGGAGGGAGTAATAAAATTGTTACACACGATAAGATCTCTTTTAAGTTATCTTCAGAAAATGAAAAGAAAAAGTGGAGTAAAAAAATTTTTTTTCGAATATTCTTTTTTAACTTTTATCAATGAATTACAAGAAAATACACATAACGTCACACCATAACAAAAAATAACTCATGTTTTTAAGTTTACCTGACCTAGCTCATATTATACATATTTTAAACGTACTAGCAAATTCAAAATCTGTGTTCTTATAATCATTGCTTCTAATAACTACGGAGTTAAACTGTGTTCTCATAACCATTGTTTTCACTCCTTTTTCTTCTCACATCTTCTACATATGTTTTAGTGGGACGTCCGCCATTACTGCTTCTCTCCATGTGTCACCTGATTGCAATATAAGAAAATAGAAAATTAGAAGTCCACCATCGAAGGCCATTCAAAGCTTTGCTTTCAAAAATAGGATTTTTTGAGTTTGTTAGTTGTTTGGATGGGATGTTGTTCCAATTGATTAAAAATATCAAAAGGAGTTTAAAATTTAAATTTGAAGTGATTTGGAGTAGATTTGAGCAAGATTTGAGTTAAATTTCAGAAAAGACGTAAGGAAGAAGACAAAGTCAATTTTTTGTATAATTATATATAATCTTGTATAATAGTGTATATGAGTGTATAAACACATCTTATATAGTATTATACAATTTTATACAAGCGTTTGTAAACGAACTTTTTCCACGATTTTCAGTTGCAATTTTTTTCAAAATCAGTCCAAATCTCCATTAAATGACTTCAGATTTAATATACAACCTCCTTATACTATTTCTAACAAGCTTAAATAACACTCACTCCAATTTTTTCACAAAATTAAATTCGAAATTTAAATCCACATATTTAAGCTTGTTAAACATCTAATTTTCACTACCCAAATAGATTTGGTTTCTTGAACCAATCATTGAGTTACAGTTACTGATTCGAAAACTAACTTAAAAGCTTGAACAATCTTTTTTTTAAAGTTAAATAGTAATTTCGAGAAACTATTGGAGTTGAATGTTGAGTATTAGCCTATTATTTTTGGGCTAGTTGGTTGTAAATTGAAATATGGGCTATAAATTTGAAAAGTAAGGAGTCCAGTTGTTTTAATGTGAAATTTTCCGGAGAAATTAAAAAATAGCCAGATTTACAAGTGATCGTTAAAAAATAGCCCAGTTTCAAAAGTAATCGAAATTTAGCCACTTTTCATGTAAAGATAAATCTGAACAAAAATACTGTTCAAAATTCAAAAAAATACTCCAATATAATATACTTGAGTTCCAGTATAATGTACCGGTCCAGCATAATATACTGGAGTTTGGAGCACCGGTGCTCCAGTCTCAAGTATATTATACTGAAGCCAGCAAAGTATACAGGTCCAGCATAATATGCTAAAAGTTCATACACAGGTGTACCGAACTCCCGTATATTATGCTGGACTGATCTCTGTTGCAACAAAATAGTGGCTATTTATCATTGACTTGGTAAACATTGATTATTTTTAAATAACTAGTTCGAAAACTGGTTAGACCGAACGTCGAATACCCATAGAGAAGAAAAGTCAACAACTTTCTCAGCATCTTTCTTTTTAGGCATAATGGCTTCCTGACCACTTAAACTTGTAGGGCTTTTGAAAGCCGATACATAAACTTTGAATTTTTTCATTTGAACACTCAAACTTGAAAAAATGAGTACTAATAAACACATCCACCAGAGCGTGTATACCAATTGCGCTGACATGTACAACAAATCATGCTAAGCTATTTATTACTTGTCATGTGTTATTTGTGGATCCCATTTTTAAATACAAAATGATAAAAAAAAAGTTACAATTACAAAAAGGAAAAAAAAATGCCTGAAACATACTACCCAACCGCCCCCTTCTTCTTCGTTCACCATTTTACAAAACATGACATCCACCATTGTCAAGCAAATTCCCTATCAAAAACTCAAACAAGAAAACAACTATTTTGATGATGAAGAAGATATCGATTTAATACACATAAAAGAAAAAGTAATTGGAAAAATTAGGAAAAAAACCCTCTTCTGCCATTTACAACAAAGAAAAAATCTGGAATGACCAATTGATATTCTGGGTTGGACCATTTGTGGGAGCTTTGATAGCAGCAATATACCATCAATTTGTATTGAGAGGTGGAGCTGTTAAAGCTTTGGGATCTTTCCGCAACAATCCAACCAACTAAGCAAAGTTACCCTACCACCCTCACAAACCAGAGACGAATAAAATTGAGTTCACGAGTTTAAATTTTTCATGTCTAATTGTTTGATTCTATGTATGAGGAATGTATGAACCATTCTCTTTTTGTTTGTTTGGTACAGTTTAATCTTTAATGTTAGCATTGGATGTGTATTTAAAAAAAAAAGGCCAAAGGAAATAGACTATAACCAAAAAACAGAGAAAGGGGCGGAGACTAGAAAAAAGTTATTGAAGGGGAAGACGAAGGAAAAAAAAACAGACAAAAGGGGAGGGGAAGAGAGATTAGGATGAGAAATGAAAAAATTGGGTTGTAGTTTTGTTGGGAAGACCAAAGAAGTGGAAAAGGCTTTTTTTTTTCTTTTTTCTTTATATTTATATTTTATTCTAATTTTAACTTTTTAAAGTAAAAATAATACTATTCATGCGCCTTAGCGGCGTGATTTGTATGCAATTTAGCCATATCAGCTGAAGTGCTTCCACATAGGCACAGTCAACGATAAAAAGTATTTATTAGTACTCATTGTTTCAAGTTTGAATATTTAAATAGAAAAATTTAA
Source organism: Nicotiana glauca (assembly GCA_026770625.1). Lineage (NCBI taxonomy): Eukaryota > Viridiplantae > Streptophyta > Magnoliopsida > Solanales > Solanaceae > Nicotiana > Nicotiana glauca. The sequence continues at coordinate 64,017 of MU692780.1, forward strand.
AATTCGTGTATCGAATTTCAAAAGCCTACAAGTTTATAAATTTCGTGTATAGGCTTTCAAAAGTTTATCTGGCCAATAAGTCTTCTTTTTTACTTCCCTCCTTTTTGGCAGTTTCTCTTGGTTGGTGAGATCAAACTTATTTTTCCCTTCTCTTTACATACTCCAACAACATTGTCATAAAACCAGAAAATGTGTACCTGTAGAAATTGTCTATATCATTACATGGAAGGTGTCTTTCGGATCAGTAGACCCAGCTACATCCCAAGATTCGCATATAAAAGACAACTTTAACAAGAACAGAAAATACCCAATTGCTCAGAAAACAGTTTTACACAGTTGTGTTCAAGTTTTCACTGCAAATGAAGAAAGGAATTTTAGCCCCTAATCTCAAGCTTTCTCTTCCTCTTCCTGATGAAGTTCATCTCTCTAAATTCCAGTACTCTCTCTCTCTCTCTCTCAATATATATATATATATATATATATATATATATATATATATATATATATATATATATATATATATATATATATATATATATATATATATATATATATATATATATATATATATATATATATATATATATATATATATATATATATATATATATATATATATATATATATATATATATATATATATATATATATATATATATATATATATATATATATATATATATATATATATATATATATATATATATATATATATATATATATATATATATATATATATATATATATATATGTGTGTGTGTGTGTGTGTGTGTGTGTGTGTTATTTGTTTACATTTATTAATTGATGAGGACTTTTGGGTGTAGGACTGAATCAGGGACTTTTAAGGATGGGGATCTTCTTGTGAATAGAGAGGGAGTTCGAATTGTCTCTCAGAATGAAGTTGAAAATGTATGCTTCCTCAAGAATCTTTTTAACGAATGTTTTTTAAAATTTGAAATTTTACCTTGTGAAGCATTTAGTTTGATATCTCATTGCCACAAAGAACTGAAACTGTTGACAATCTTTCAATATTACTACTATTCTTAGAATCTCATCTTAAACCAAGCCAATTATCACAGCAAATTTAGGCTTATAAGTCCACGGATTTCGAATCCTACCTGGAGCCTTTATGTGTTATGTGTTTACTGGTTCTTTATGTGTTAGATCTCTCTTTCACATACATTTTGCTCCATTGCAGCCCGGTGCACTAAGCTCCCGCTATGCGCGTGGTCTGGGGAAGGGCCGGACCACAAGGGTCTATTGTACGCAGCCTTATATACCCTGCATTTTTGCAAGAGTCTGTTTCCACGGCTTGGCCCGTGACCTCCTAGTCACATGGCAGCAACTCTATCAGTTACGCCAAGGCTTCCCTTCTTTGCTCCATTGCAACTATGGCAGGATATTTATTCTTACATTTGCAACTTTGTTCAGTCTTCAGTTATACAGCCATCAGACAACCAGTTATGTTTAGCTGAGTTTGAAGCGATTAAGGTTATTGGGAAAGGAAATGGTGGTCTAGTGCGGTTAGTTCAACATAAATGGACAGGCCAATTCTTTGCTCTCAAGGTATATATATATACTCTTCAGTCTTCACCGTCTACTGCTTCCTTTTTTTGCTCATTTTGAGGAATTGTTTTTACACACTATTTGTCACAATTCAGGTTATTCAAATGAATATTGAAGAGTCTGTTCGCAAGCTTATTGCTCAGGAGCTGAGAATTAATCAGTCATCCCAATGTCCTTATGTTGTTATATGCTATCAATCATTCTTTGATAATGGTGCTATCTCCATAATCTTGGAGTATATGGATGGCGGCTCTCTAGCAGATTTTATGAAAAAAGTCAAAACGATTCCCGAACCATATCTTGCTGCCATCTGTAAGCAGGTAAAAAGTTAAATAATTGGATCTCAGCGAGAAGAAACTCCGACATGCTAAGTCGACCTTGTTTTATCGTGCAATTAGGTGCTCAAAGGCTTGTGTTATCTTCATCACGAGAAGCACATCATTCATAGAGACTTGAAACCTTCGAATTTGCTAATCAATCACAGTGGTGATGTCAAGATCACTGACTTTGGTGTGAGTGCAGTACTAGCAAACACATCAGGTCACGCCAATACCTTTATTGGCACATACAATTATATGTCTGTGAGTATCTTACAGCCTGATAGTTAATAAAAGCGAGTACAAAATATTAGACTCCTAGGTAAATGTCATTCATAAATAACCTCAAAGAAACTGTTTTCTTTGCATATTTTGCTGCAACTATGTTTTGTACAATGACAATCTTTTGGTATACCTACAACTACAAGTTGCTGATATACCGCTATGTACTACAGCCAGAGAGAATTTCAGGAGGAACCTATGGGTATAGAAGCGATATTTGGAGCTTGGGTTTAGTTTTTCTAGAGTGTGCAACAGGTCAATTCCCGTATTCACCACCCCAGGGAGAGGAAGGATGGGTTAATGTTTATGAGCTTATGGAAACAATTGTTGACCAACCAGCTCCTTGTGCTCTTTCTGACCAATTTTCTCCTCAGTTCTGCTCATTCATATCTGCATGGTAAGTGTTAGAGTAATTTCTTGCACTCTTTTTGTGTAAATGCATTAGTGTAGGCATAATACATGTATCTCTATATATATGGTTCGTAACATTCTTGTGTATATAGAATATACATCTCAGCCATATTACTCAGGTTGGTAATAATGCAGATTGTATGAGGCCACCTGCATAAGTGCCCAAACACAAACGATAACCGTAAAATTCATGCGAGCTCCTCTATTGCAGGTTGCCCAAGTGCTGCCAGTGGCACTTTCTTGGTAGCCATGTCTGCACCAACCAAAGCACCGCCTGCTGCCACTCATGCCAACCTCCTAGTCACACATCCTCCCTCAACCAATACAACCGCTCACTATGTTCCCCCTTTACCAGTCGTCTCTGTAGCAATCGCCTTTAGTGTGCTCAAATACCAGTGCACCAGTCCATGCTTCCAACCTATACATCGCTCACTGAACAACAAGCACTACTTTTTTCAGGACTTCAGTGCAACACATTTTTTTGCCCAATCCTCTCTCTTGTCTCCCCTTTCTCAAAGCTTCATATGATAAGATTTTACTATAAACTATTTTTCTTTCACTCCCTTTTAAACCATCTTATCCTCCCTTTTTATCCCTACTGAATATTCAAGTCGTGAATAAGCATGCTAGAACGTATATATCGCATGACCCCTTGAATATCTCTTTTCAAGTAATCGACTACTGTTGCTCCCAAACGCACACACAAGTATACGTGGTCGTACAAGTAATAAAATGATAAGTCGAGTGTCGAACCCATAGAGACTTATATCAACTACTCACTAACACACCAATATTGTTATTCCGTCAAGCCAAATTCGAGTTCAAGAGTTTAATAATAACTAAATTATCAAGTAACGAGCCGATAGTTGTGTATTCAGTAGAGACAAGTATTCCAGGGTTGTGATAGATTCACCAATCGTATTGTGTTCTAATTAACTCTCCCTTTCATACAATTCATTCATGGTTGCTAATTAATCGATAAATGCTCTCATAGCCTTCTCCCGAAGTACTACTCATCTATTCTCAATAGATTAACGCCTATATTCCTATGAAATCAATCTATCAAGAACGCATTAAGATTACGGTGTTTAATTAAGTACGGTGATTAGGTATATTCCTATCCTAACCACAAATCCGCTCCCCCTAAGGGTTAAGATCATGCTCTCCTCAACTCTTCTCTAATCTAAACACGGCTTTCCCAAGCATAGCATAGATAGTAAATAGAACCTAATTGCTGGTGTAACACCCCGCCTATGGCCACACATGGACCCCGCAGCGTGGTGCCGGCCGTGCCACACATGGACACGCAGCCTAAGGAATTGTTACCCCTGGGCACAGGAACATTCCACGCATAGCTGCAGCTACTGGGAATCGAACCTGAGACCCAAGGCTTTTCAGGGATTTTACTCCCTCACCTCTCACCAATTGAGGGAGTAAAATCCCTGAAAAGCCTTAGGTCTCCGGTTCGATTCCCAGTAGCTGCAGCTATGCGTGGAATGTTCCTGTGCCCAGGGGTAACAATTCCTTAGGCTGCGTGTCCATGTGTGGCACGGCCGGCACCACGCTGCGGGTCCATGTGTGGCCATAGGCGGGGTGTTACAAAAAAGGCGCCTTTTCAGGCGGTGCTTTGGTTGAGGGAGGATGTGTGACTAGGAGGTTGGCATGAGTGGCAGCAGGCGGTGCTTTGGTTGGTGCAGACATGGCTACCAAGAAAGTGCCACATTACAACCTGAACAAGTGCGCGGTACTTCGCGCGTCTGGGCCTGAGTTTCTTCCATTTTCTTATCTCGTCCTTGCGCGTACTCAACTCCGAGGGGTCGTTTTTGCTCATAAATCATTCCAATCACCTTTTTCAAGCATCATATAGACTCCTCTTCCTGCAATGCATACAAATCACAATTAGAGCCTATTTCTCATCAATTAACTATAATATGTCATTGGAATATAATCAAGCGGAAGCATAAACAATAGCTAAATCACCTAGATTTCGCCTCTTATCAGCTACCTGAATATTCTCTCATTCACGTCAATACATTTGTGGAAATGATTTCTTCATGAATACCTCCTGCATCATACATCCTTCTGAAACATCTTTTTAAGAATCATTTCCCACCTTTTACTTAGAAAAAAGGAGCCATTTCCCTCCTTGTATTCAACACATCTGGCGGATCTCTTGCTCTTTGATAATCCCCTTTGACAAGCTGACTCCATAAGAAACTAACTCTTTTCACAAAAGGTTACTCTATAAGGAAAATCGCAGATTTTGTGCAAACTGGACCTGTAATCATGTCAACGGGGAGTTTTTGGAATTTGTAATGTGGAAGATGGAATTGGGGGATAGGTGAAGGAAGTGGATCAAGTTCTGCATATCAACAGTCAGATTCTTAATTCTAATAAATGGATCCGTAGGCAGCTCAAGGGGCTTGAGACAGGGGGACATCTATCCTTTTCTTTGTGTTAATACACTTGTTAAGGCATGCTACATCTATTTCAATGTACAGTTTGTAATATTCGTGTGTAAAATAATATACATCTCAGCTATACTACTAAATACAGCAAAATATTGCAAAGTACTATAGTTTCAGATCCAACTATTTTCGAATCTTAATATGCTTCTCATTGATGTTGAGCTGGCTGTATGGTAATGCGATACCTGGAGTTCCTGTGCACATTGTTCTGAGTATATTTGTTAAATTTTGCTTATCTTATGGGGTTTCGAAAATTTCTTATGGAGTAACATTAACATATGTCAGCGTCCAGAAGGATCCAAAGGACAGATTGTCGGCAAACGAGCTCATGGTATTGATATTACCTTTCATTTTTGTCGAAGTTACTATTGATCAGTTACGCGTGGTGACTGTATGAAATTCTATGAAATGCAGAGGCATCCTTTCATCACTATGTACAATGACCAGGATGTTGATCTGGGGTCTTACTTTGCAGCTGCTGGACCTCCACTGGCAACACTTTGAGCTATACTTAGTATGTATGCTTATGTCTTTGTCTGTTTATATTTTGACCCCATGCCTTTACTCCTTTTATAGCTTTTACACAAGACATTATTTAAGATACTATTTCTTGGTATGTCTCTAGTAGTATGGCGAAGGAGGACCAAGGTGCAGATTATTTTTCTCTTTTTCCATTTTTTACTATCTTGACTCGTACAGTCTCTTATTTCTGTGATTTGATGCGTGCCTTTTTTTTCTTGGTCTGGAGGCCCTTGAGTATGTTGATGAAATAGCTTTTTCCTCTCTCTAGCAGTCGCCCAGCTCTCATGCTAGTCCTTTTCCCTGGTATATGTCAGTCAGTACTCTTATATATCTGCCCACGTTATGTAGGGTGAAGGTTGAAGGAATAACAAGCCGGCCCTTTTCATCTTTCAAGATCATGCCGTTGATATCTCTGTGCCGGGTAGTTTTGAATTGCGCTGACATATTATCTATCTTCTCATTTGCTTGAGAACTTTGAGATCATCTCATATAGTTCAACTAAGTATGCATCTAATCATTATTAGGTATTCATTAATACTTTAGCAAATCTTTCTTTGGTGACTTCATTAATCTATCATAATTTATACTTTCCACGTCAATATATGGCGTATAGACCTTCATAATGTACATGCAGTAATTTTATTTCCCCAAACTTTTGTTGCCAGGAAAAAAGAGGAAGTTTTAATAACTATATTCCTAGTTTTCTCTGTTGAACAATATGTCAGTTGTCTATATGTCAAAAAACAATAAGTGAATTGTATATCATCTGTGACCTATTCTGTTGTGCCATTCCTGAAATCTCATCAACTTCTCATTCTCGCAGATTTTGTACCTTGTATTGCAATTTGCAAGTGGTTGCCTGCATCCACAATCGTGGCGAAGTAGTTTAACGAGTGCTCCAAAAATGTAAAAGACAACCTCCAGATATCCTGTCAAACTGCTGGCTTTGTAATTACAACAGGAACTACACCTCCATATTTGCTTCCGCGACACCAGGTTGTGGTATATGAGTTATTACCTGTTTGGAACAGGATTTTTCATCAATGTTAAGTTGGAGAAAATGTACTGAATTCTCATTTTTACGTTGGAACACATTGTATAAAAATTCCTCGTAGAGAACTGACATATGGAACACATACAATGTGTTTTGTATATATTTCATATTGAAACTAGTCGAAAAAGAAAAGACATGATATACATTATATTTACGAAATTGTAGTAAAATTATAGAAAAATTATATTTTGTTTATATATATAACTATTGTATGAAAGTTGAACAATATTGTATAAAATTATATTTAAGTTGTATGATATTGTAATTGTATATAACTGAGTAGAAATAATGTACGAAAAATGTAGATAAGTTGTATAATATATAATTAGTTGTATGAAATTTATTGCTACTATGTATAAATCAGTTAAAAATATATACAAAACACATTGTATAAAAATTATATTTAAGTAGTATGATATTGTAGTTGTATATAACTGAGTAAAAATAATGCATGAAAATGTAGATAAGTTATAGATTAGTTGTATAATATATAATTAGTTGTGTGCAATTTATTTTTACTATGTGTAAATCAGATGCAATATATACAACTGACTTATTGAATAAAATTTATATAAAATTTGTATTTAAGTTGTATGATATTGTAATTGTATTTAACGGTGTAGAAATAATGTATGTGTAACGACCTGACCGATCGTTTTTGGAATTTACGCCCTGATCCCCTATTTATTATTTTCCCCAAGTTTATTTCTGCTATTTTGATTTGTCGGGATGTTCGGTTTGAATTTCGGAGAGTTTTGTGACACTTAGCCCCTAAATGAGAACTTAAGTCCTAGAAATTTGACCATAGTCGGAACAATGTGAAGACGGTCTTGGAATGGAAATCCGATGGTTCCGTTAGCTTCGTTAGGTGATTTCGGGCTTAGGTGGGTGAACGGATTGTGTTTTGGAGGTCCGTAGCTAATTTAGGCTTGAAATGCCGAAAGTTGAATTTTTAAAGTTTTCGGTCCGATAGTGAGATTCTGATCTGAGGGCCGGAATGAAATTTCAAAAGTTGCATTAGCTCTGTTATGTCAATTGGGATGTGTGTGCAAAATTTCAAGTCATTTGGACGAGATTTGATAGACTTTTTGATCGAAATCATATTTTAGAGTTTTTAAAATTCTTAGGCTTGAATTCGATGAAAAATAGGTGTTCATGTTGTTTGTAGCGTCCCGAAGATTTGGACAAGTTTGAATGATATTTTAGGATCGGTTGGCATGTTTGGTTGAGGTCCCAGGGGCCTCGGGTGTGTTTCGGATGCTCAACGGGTCATTTTTGGAACTTAGGAAATTGCAGAAAAATGTTGCAACAACACTTCTCGTTTCCTTCTTCGCGTTCGCTAGTGGGCTCTCGCGTTCGCGAAGAGGAGCTGAGGCTGGGGGGTAAGTCTAGGCTTCGCGTTCGCGAGAGGGCTTCCGCGTTCGCGATGCACTGGACTGTTGTGCTTCGCGCTCGGCCTTCCGCGTTCGCGAAGAGTTGAGAAGTGGAGCTGAAGGTTTGGCCTTCGCGTTCGCGAAGGAGGTCCCGCATTCGCGAAGGGGTGTGGTCCTAAGCTACGCGTTCGTGAGAAGGGGAGTCGCGTTCGCGATGCATTGGGAATCTGAGCTTCGCATTCACGATCAGGGAGTCGCGTTCGTGAAGAAGGAAAAATGGTCAGCGTCAAATTGTGCTTCGCAAACGCGAGGCATTGACCGCGTTCGCGATGAAGAAAATTTCTGGGCAGAATGAAAAGTTCCAAAAATGGGATTTCGTTCCATTTTTTCATATTTGACTTTTGGAGCTCGGGGAGAGGTAAATTTTGGGAGATTTTCAGAGAGAACAATGGGGTAAGTGTTCTTGACTTAATTTTGGATAGATTACTCGAATCTATTACTAGTTTTATCATTTAATCCATGAATTTTTTTGGAAAAGTTTAGAAAACCCTCCTGGATAGAATCACGGATTTGAGGGTCAAAATATTATGGGATTTAGATAATTTTGGTATGGTTGGACTCGTGAGAGTGCGAGGTTTTTGGAAATATAAATTTTACCTGATTCCGAGATGTGGGCCCGAGGGGTAGTTTGGTCATTTTATATAATTTCACGTATTAGCTTAGAATTTAATTGTAGAATCAATTACTTGAAGTATTATTTACAATATGCAATTTAATTAAATAGATTTGGGCCATTTGGAGTTGGATACTCGTGGCAAAAGCGTGGTTTCGGGTTGACTTGCACTTGTTCGAGGTAAGTGGCTTGTCTAACCTTGTGTGGAGGACTCTCCCCTTAGGATTGATATTGTGGTAACTGAAATGCCACGTACGTGAGGTGACAAGCGCGTACTTGTGCTAATTGTTGAAAATCCTATTTTTATTAAAATAACCTTAAATTGTATTTTCCTTTCTTGTTTGTAATACTTGGAATTTAAGTCTGCTGTTAATCTAGGGAAGCATGTCTAATTGACTTAATTGACTTACTTGCTCAACATGCCTTATTTGGATTCTGTGCAGCAGGCTAGGCTAGACTATTTGTTTGCTTTATTGTGAAGTTGATATTTTTCTGAGTATCTCTCTGATTTTGTTGTGCATTTACATTGGGACTACAGGTTTGATTCCCGGGAGTACCCCCCCCCCCCTGTTTGTTTACTTTGGGACTACGGGTTTGATTCCTGGGAGATCCCCCTGCACATTTATATTTGAGACTACGGGTTCAATTTCGGGGAGATCCCCCTGCACAGTTATATGGAACTATAGGAATGCACCTGGTAGATTCCCCCAGTACTAGGTATTTATATTTGGGACTACGGGTTAGATTTCCGAGAGATCCTCTGTACATTGTTAGTTGGACTACGGAACGATATCCCGGGAGATCCACTGGAAAAATGAAATATAAATGGGACTCAGGATGGTATCCTGGAGATCCCCGGTTGGTATTATTGGTACTGAATTGTATTTCCTCCAGTGTTTACATTGTATTTGCGTTGTTCTGTGAACTTTTGTTGTTCTTTTTACACTATGCTATATTACTGATGTTCGCACTTCCTTATACTGCTCCTTTCACACTATTAGATTATACCCTGTATTTTATCTCAGTAGGATCCTGACTTTCCTCATCACTACCCAAACTATGGTGTACTCATGTCCTTTCTGTGCATGTTTTTCATGTGCATATCCAGGTACTTATATTCAGTCCTATCACCCCTGAGGCGAGGTGACTGCTCTAGTGACTTTGAGGTATATATGTCGCTTCCGCAAACCAATGAGTCTCTTTCTATTCCTGTGTTTAGCTTTTGGCCCTTCTGTACTTCTGTTCTTGTTAGACATTCTGGAGATTAGAGCTATGTAGTACTTTCTTAGCTTGTGGATCCATGAATTTTCGGGTTTTGGGATAGTGTATCAGAATTTGAAGTTGTGTTTATATGCCAAGCGGCATCTACATATTTTTTTCATTCAGTTATTTTGACTTTTGTCTAGATTATTTCCGCATTGTTAGGCTTACCTAGTCATAGGGGCTAGGTGCCAACACGATAGTTCACGGAGGGCGAACTGGGGTCGTGACAAGTTGGTATCAGACCTCTAGGTTCATAGGAGTCATGGATCACAAGCCGGTTTATTAGAATCTCGCTGATCGGTACGGAGACGTCTGTACTTATCTACGAGAGGCTATGTAACTGTTAGGAAAATTCCACTTCATTTGAATTTCTTGTCGTGCGAGATTTTGATATCACAATTATAAACTTTTGTCTTCTATTGTCTCACAGATGGTGAGGACACGTGCTACTCGAGAAGATCAGGCACCCGCACCCCGTACTGTAGTCATTAGAGGCCGGGGCTGGGGTAGAGGTCGAGGAAGCGCATGTGGTGCAACCAGAGCACCTGCGCGAGCTTCCACCGAGGAGCCACCAGCATTGCCAGTCGGAGTTCAGGTGCCAGCACTTCAGGAAACTCTGGCACAGTTCATGTGTATGTACACCACTTTGGCTCAGGTAGGGTTACTTCCCCTTACTGCAGCCACATCCCAAGCTAGGGGAGGAACACAGACTCCCGCCGCCCGCACTCCTGAGCAGCAAGTGCATGTTGACTAGGTCCCAGATATTATTCCTGTGCAGCCTGTAGCCCTAGGCCATCCCGAGGATAGGGGAGCGGCTTCAGAGGATGAACATCGGAGACTTGAGAGGTTCAAGAAATATGATCCTCCGGTATTAAGTGGATTAGCATCAGAAAATGCCTTGGGATTTCTGGAGGAGTGTTACAGTATTCATCGTACTATGGGTATATCAGGATCGAGCGGGGTTTTATTCATTACTTTCCAGCTTCGAGGAGCCGCCTATGAGTGGTGGTGCACCTATGAGTTAGACAGTCTGGACGAGGCTGCTTTGCTGACTTGGAGCCAGTTTTCAGATTTTTCTCTAAGAGAGTTTGTTCCTTAGAGCCTCAGGGATGCATGGCGCGCCGAGTTTGAGCATTTGTGACAGGGTGCTATGACTGTCTCAGAGTATGTTGTCCGTTATACTAGCTTGGCTAGGCATGCACCAATTTTGGTTTCTACTGTTCGCGAGAGGGTTCATCGGTTCATTGATGGCCTTATTCCCAGCATCAGGTCTAGCATGGCTCGTATGTTGGAGATGGATATTCCTTATCAGCAGGTAGTGAACATTGCTAGGAGGATCGAGGGTATGCATGCTAGGGAGAGAGAGGAAAGGGAAGCCAATAGGTCTCGAGAGTCGGGCCACTACTCTAGTGCCCGTACCTCAGCCGCAGGTCGTCATAGTAGGGGGTATAAGAGTCTCCCTATCAGTACTCCAGCTCCTCCTAGATCTCAGGAGCCTTATTATGCACCTCCGGTTTCTAGCGCGCCTCCTGCGCGGGATACTTCCAGAGGTCAGTCCAGTAGATCTGGCCCGAGCCAGTCACAGCCGCCACGTCCTCCCAGAGCTTGTTTTGAGTGTGGCGACACGCGCCATTGTGAGCACGTGATTTTTGCCCTAAGCAAATTATTCCTAAAATCCAAACAAAATAATTTTTTATTATTTTTATAATTTTTTGAAATTTGTTGCATTTTTGTTAATTAGTTGCATAATAATTCATATTAAAAATACAAAAAATATGCATTAGGATTTTTGATTTTTACAATTTTGAAACAATTTAAAGATAAATCAAAAAATAGCATTCTTATTGTTTTAATCGGAAATTACTATAAAATAGTTATTAAATAAATTTTTAGAATTAGTTGTAGTATTAATTTCACAATTTAATAAAATCAAAAAAATACATATAAATCTGGAAAAAAGAAAAAAAATAATAATACAAAAAATATAAAAATACAAAAAAAGGAAAATACAATACAAAAAATAATATGAGTGAAAAAGTATATAAAATAACAAAAGGATTGGACTAATAAAAATT
>MU692781.1:0-29390 GCA_026770625.1 Nicotiana glauca
TCGGAGTCTCATCTATGTCATTTCAGTTTGTTCGTTTGTATCGAGACAGACTCTTGTGTATTTTCTTTCAGACTGGTATTTTTAGTACTCCTTAGTAGTCTGTGAGTAGTGACACCAGATACTGGGTAGAGGTGTATTTTGAAACTTCTGCATTTTTATATCGTTTAGATAAAACTAAGTCTTCCGCACTTATCTAATTATTGTTAGAATACTATGTTGTTGAGGGTGAATAAAGAAATGTTGTATTGCTTGGCTTGCCTAGCTACGTTAGTAGGCGCCATCACGACGCCCGATGGTGGGATAAATCCGGGTCGTGACATTATTTTTAAAAAACGTTTGGCTACTGGCAAAAGTTTAAAAAGTTGTATTCATAATGTAAAGCGAATTATTGTAAATAATCAGCAATTAGTTTTATACTGAACTTTCCTTACGCACTATTCTTTCCATTTCAATTTCTTAGATTCCTTTATTTTGGAATGTCCATAAATGTTACTACTCCATCAATTAGCTTTACAATTTTGAACAATTTCAGAAAGGAAGAAAAAAAAAATCAATCATGAGATACATAGGTGACACCAGATTCCAGTTCAAATTCACATCTAATGAGTGCAATAAAGGACCAAACAAACACAAAAAGAGAAAATCAATTTAGCCCTTAGTAGCATAGCAGGATCTTCAGAGAAGCTAATTGTGGTTAAGCTAATTCAGAAAAAGAAAAACATAGTACATAATTTATCAACACCTGCTGCTTGGGCCTATTGATAAAGTTCTAAGCCCAATTGGAACTCCAGTCCGTTTAACAAAAGCTCGTTCTCTAAGGCCTAGAGTTATGTTGGATAAAGTTCACAAATAGCCACTCCTGTAATTGAGAAATAGTCAATGTCATGAAGTTTCAAATTCAATAGGTGAACTTAGTGGCGGCAAAATAGTTAAAAGAAAATAGCTAAGCACTCATATTACCTACTAAAAATGGGTTGGATAATGAACTTTTTAAAAACGGATCAAATATGGATAAGAACCATATTATACATTTAAAAAATGGATAATCAATGCGTCTAACTTTTACATTTGTAGAGCCTCAAATTGAAGGTTCCTCAAGTTAGGGAGACTACGAATTTTCATAAAAGTGATCATATGCAAGAAATCATGGATAATATGGTTACCCATATTATCCGCCGGTTAACCTGTTTTATATCCGTATTAAGTATGAGTCGGGTCGGATAATTTATTTATTTTTTTATTATCCGTTTTCTATCTGAACCATATCCGACCCGATCTGCCAGTCTGCCACTCCGAAATGTGAACTCCATGACAATATCCTGAAATTTTACTTGTCAAATTTGAAGGTCATAATAGTGACTATTTTTCAATTACAACGCTACAAAGTAGCTAGCAGGTGCTATCCCTAAAGCTATGTTGGAGTTGTTAACAACCAAATATGAAGGACAAAATAGCACGGGCTAAATAGTTTTTGGACTGATAATTGAAAAATAGTCAACGTTTGCAAAGTCATTGAAAAAGAACTATTGTTTTATTGAAACACGAAAAGTTCTAGCATAATATGCTGGATTATGGAGCTCTTGCGTATAAACTTCTAGTATATTATGTTAGAACTCTATCACACGGAAAGTACTAGGATAATATACTAGATTATGGAGCTCCTACTATAAACTTCTAGCACATTATGATGAAACTCCATCACATCATAAAATTCCAGCGTATTATACTGGAAATTCATATATATAAAATTCGAACTCCAACATATTATGCCGGAAAATTTCCAAATTTTTAACAATATTTTGTACAGATGTATCTTTACATGAACAATGACTAAATTTACAATACTTTTGAAATTATAGCTATTTTCCAATTACCAATTATATAATCTGTCTATTTTTGAATTTCGTCCAATATGAAGAGGTGGAAATTCAAAAATAGCCAGATTTACTACTGGTCGTTCAAAAATAGTCCAATTTCAAAAGTAATCAAAATTTAGCCATTTTTCATGTAAAAATAAATCTGAGCAAAAATACTGTTCAAAACCCGGAAAATACTCCAGTATATTATGCTAGAGTTTCAGCATAAGTATACTTGAACTCCAGCATATTATATTGGAGTTCCAGGATAGTATGCTGGAACTCCAGTACAATATGATGGAGTTCTAGCATAAGTACGCTAGAACTCCAGCATAATATGCTGGAGTTCCAGCAAGTATACCAGTCTAGTATAATATACTGGAGTTTGGAGCACCGGTGCTACAGTCTCCAGTATATTATACTGGAGCCAGCAAAATATACCGGTATGATAACCCGGCCAGTCGTATCATGAGTTACCGCTCTGTTTCCCCCCATATCTACTTCTTTATGCTTAGTTATCCGTGTTTCACGTGATCAAGTTGATTAGTTTGCGTTCAGAGAGGATTTGGTAAAAAATGTTAAGAAGGCTTAAGTTAGAAAAGTCAACCGGATATTGACTTATGTATTAGAGGGTTTGTATGTGAGTTCCGATGGTTCGTTTAGCTTCGAGAGGTGATTTTTGACTTAGGAGCATGATCGTAATTGGTTTTGGAGGTCCGAAACAGAATTAGGCTTGAATTGGCGAAGTTAGTATTTTGGCGATTTTCGGTTGATAGGCGAGATTTTGATCCGAGGGTCAGAATGGAATTACGAGAGTTGTTGTAGCTTCACTGTGTCATTTGGGATGTGTGTGCAAAATTTCAAGTCATTTGGACATTGTTTGGTCGGGTTTTTGATCGAGAGTGTATTTCGAAAGTTTTTGAAAACTTAGGCTTGCATTCGATGAGTTTTGGGTAATTTGATGTTGTTTAAGGTGTTAGATGATTGGAACAAGTTTGAATGATGTTATAAATTATATTGGCATGTTTGGTCAGGGTTCCATGAGGCTCGGATAAGTTTTGGAAGAGTTTTTGGAAGATTTTTGTCATTTTAAGCATAAGCATGTAATGATCCAAAGGTCTATTTTTAGTTCTAGAGATCGAAATTTGATTTCGAGACTTCCGGAATTTTGATAATGAATTATATGACTGATCTGGAAAGTTTGGTCGAATTTCATCAAGTCGCGATTGGATTTTTCACGCGAAACATGAATTAATTATTTAACAAGCGAAATGGATATCGCACCCAGCAAACAAGCTCTGAATTGAGTTTCAATTGAAGGAATATGTTTGTATCATTATTTGTGATTCATAGGAACAAGAATCATCGAATTCCGAGTTCATATGATGAAGTTACAGTCTTTTTAGTGAAATTAAAGATTGCTGGTGCATCAGATCTGGTGTGCACCTTTTAGCGACAAGATTTCTCACTTTTAGCGACCAGATTTGGCTTTTAGCGACCAGAATAGGCTTGATAAAGCTGCTACGTTTTCTGCTTATTTTTGACCTTTTTTTTGTCAAAGAACACGGCTTGGGGCGATTTTTGAGCAAGAAATCATGGGAAATCTTGAGGTAAGTCACTTGTGATTATTTATACTCCATAATATTGAATTATCACCGAATAATCCGACTAGATTACATGTTTTTGAGGTGTAAATTGGGGATTTGGACCTAGGGATTTAAAAATGAGATTTGAAGATTTGAAGGCCGAATTGTTATCAGAGTTTAGTAATTTTGGTATGGTTGGACTCGTGGTTGAATGGGTTGTCAGATTTTATGAGTTTTGTCGAATTCCAAAGCGTGGGCCCGGGGCCGGGTTTGAGCAATTTCGGGATTTTGATGTTAAATTGGATATTTTCGAGTGGGTTTCGCTCCCTTAGCATATTTTAATGATTATGTACTGATTGTGGCTAGATTTGGAGCATCCGGAGGTTGATTCGTGCGGGTGAGGCATCGCGGGCTAGAGTTTGGACCGGATCAAGGTGAGTAATGTTTGTAAATGACATCCTGAGTGTTTGAAACCCAATTTGCACACCATAGTGCTGTATTGAGGTGACTTACACGCCGGATAGCGAGCGTGGGGTAGAGCACCATTGGGAATTGCGACTTGGTCCATCCCGATTGATGAAATTACTGCGTATTTGACGTAAACTACTTGTTATCATCATAATTTGGGTCGATTGCCATATTTGGGCTTCGTGCCAATTAGTTGAACGCTTCGGCGATTGTTGTCGATAATTCCTCACTGATTTAATTATATATTTGAACTCAGTCATATATTTTCCATTATTTTAAAAACTCAGCCAAGTTATTATGCCTTAAACACTCGAAATGATATTTCCATAAATTATTTTGGGGCTGAGCATCATGCTTTATTGTTGCCCGAGTGGCTTATGTGATTATGTTGACTGAGTAAGGCCGAGGGCCTGTATTGTGAGGATACTTATGGATCGAGCTGCGCGCCGCAACAGTGTTATATTGATATTTAGGCCGAGAGCCTGGTTGAGTACATTGATATTGAGGCCGAGGGCCTGGTTGATTATATTGATATGGAGGCCGAGAGCCTGGTTGATGGCACGAGAGCCTGGTTGATGGCACGAGAGCCTGGTATCCTAGCGTTATTATCTGCCATAATATTTCTGCACTCTTATTTTATTGGCTTTTATTCTACTTCTTGCAATAATTACCTGATATCCTAGCGTTATTTGTTAATGGAGTGTTGTACCCGGGGGGCTGACTTTTGTGCTTGTTTGCACTACTTTTTTTGCATTCATTGCTTAACTGTTGGAAAAAGACATTTTCAAAAGAGGTTTTAAATTGAGCCAAGATATTTTTAAAGATTTTACAGTTTCACTGTTTTTCTCAAAGGGTTTACACTGCTCCTATATAGTAGGATGGCTTGCTTTACGTGATTTATTACTGCTCAGCTGTTATTTACCCTTATTGCTCACTGAGTTGGAGTACTCACTTTATTCCCTGCACCTTGTGTGCAGATGTAGATATTTATTCACCCGGCAACGGGTTTTGGTTGATTGGAGGCAGGGTTATTGGGGTTTTAGCAAGGTGGCTGTCAGCATTCGCAGCACCGTTTTTCTCCCCTTTTGTTCATCAGTCCTGTTTTGTATATTTCAGACCTTGTAGTTGTATTTATACTCTAATAGATGCTCATGACTAGTGACACCCCGATGTCGGGCTGAGTTGGGTTAGATTTCTGTATTTTTTATTTTTTCTTCTATACTTCCGCTATTTGGTATCAATAAACCATGTTGTACTATAATTGTGTTAAATAATTGCTTTAAGGGGATGAATTGGGTTGACTGGCTGGCCTTGTCTTCACGAGAAGCGCCATCACGATAATTTTCGGGATTTGGGTCGTGACAATCGGTCCAGCATAATTTGCTGGAGTTCATGCACAAGGGAACCGAACTCTAGTATATTATGCTGGACCGGTCTCTATTGCAGCGAAATATGGGCTATTTTTCATTGACTTGGTAAACGCTGGCTATTTTTAAAAGACCGGTCTGAAAACTGGCTATACCTTACTATTTTAAAAGAGGGTCATTATTCGGCCCAAACGTACAGTGTCGATACCAATTTGAGCGTCAAAATGGCGTGGCATAGCCACTTTTACAGCTGGCTATCGAAAAATAGCCACCATCGGTGATGTAATTGATTTGTAGCCAGTTTAACTTAAAATATATTGGCAAATGACATAATTGCCCTTGAACGATTTAACATACCGTTTAGTTACCTTTTACTTTTTATCGCCCGCCTCTTTGTTTGCACACCATTGCGTACGGATTTGGCTTTCGTCAAAGCACTTTTCTTCGAATCTTATTTTGTTTAGGTCTAATTTTCTTCAAAATTATCTGGCTGAGTGTTGTTTTTACAATAATATATTTGAATTTTAGTTCTTATTATTGTTTCGTTAGGTTTTAGTTTTATTTCCGTACCGTTAGGTTTTAAAATATACCGGATGTCACCTGTGTGTACGCTTTTTCCCGACGAGTTCTGTTTGTGCTAGCATATAGTTGAGTTTTGTTTCAATGCTATATATTTTACATGACGTCACCTGTGTGTAAGCTTTTTTTCCATTATATTATACTGGACGAGTTCTGTTTGGGTTAGCATATAGTTGAGTTTTGTTTCAATCCAATATATTTTACGGGACGTCACCTGTGTGTAAGCTTTTTCTCCAATATATTATACTGGACGAGTTCTGTTTGGGCTAGCATATAGTTGAGTTTTATTTCAATCCAGTATATTTTACGGGATGTTACCTGTGTGTAAGCTTTTTCTCCAGTATATTATACTGGACGAGTTTTGTTTGGGCTAGCATATAGTTGAGTTTTTGTTTCAATGCTATATATTTTACGGGATATCACCTGTGTGTAATCTTTTTCTCCAGTATATTATTCTGGACGAGTTCTGTTTGGGTTAGCATATAGTTGAGTTTTGTTTTAATCCAATATATTTTACGGGATGTCACCTGTGTGTAAGCTTTTGCTCCATTATATTATGGTGGACGAGTTCTGTTTAGGATAGAATATTATAGGGGAAGTCTGTCATTTGAATGTTTGGCTTCCAGTATGTTATACTGATTGAATATTATAATATAGACAAGTTTTATTTGAGTCCAGTATATTTTATAGGGTTTCTCCCGTGTGTAAGCTTTTTTCTCCAGTATATTATACTGCATGATTATTATGCTGTTTTTGGATTTTCATATCTTGTAGTTTAATCTGATCCAGTATATTATGCTGGAAGAATGCAATCTGTAGACTGTTATTCTGTTCATTTTAGTGAATGAGTTATGTTAATAATTTATTTCTCATATATATATACTGGGATTCTGATTGTGTTATTTATCTGATTTGTAATATATTTTTTTTCATGATTTTATAGAAATGGAATCATCGGGTAGGATATTGAAGGTACGTATTTCTAAAATGTTGAAGTTTTTATCTTAAAATTATATGAAATATTGCTTATCTGTGTTATATTTTGATTTTAGGAGGGAGATAGATTTTATGATCTTAAGAACTGGTTTCTTGCTGATTATTATTGGAGAGGCGATTGAAAATTTAAGAAAATAATTTCAGAGTTTTTGTGTGGAACTCAAATGGATCAGTTAAAGAATGGTGTATTTGGGAAATTTTTAGAGTTGGATGACGTGGGTCACTCTGGGAAGTTGACTCATTGTATGTTGCTTTCTCATGTTTTTTACAAGGATAAAAGCAAAATGGTTTTTAGAGTTTTTGATAACGACGTAGCTTTTACAGAAGATGATTACCATTCTATAACCGGATTGAAGATTAAGGCATCTGATTATAGTTTTGTTGATAATAGAGATAACCGTTTGAAGGAACGGTATTTCTCTTATGTGCCAAAAGGTTTGAAGGTAGATCATTTGTATAAGTTTATCACAAAGCGTTCTCGACTCCGTGATGGTGCAACAGATGATATATATGATGATGTCGAGGTCTGTGATGAAAATGTTGTAAAGCTTGCTGAGGTTTATATATTAGAAACTGTTCTTTTGGGTAAAGACATTAGCAGAAATATAAGTGAACGTAATATGAAAATCATAGACGATCCAGAACTTTGTGCTTCTTTTCCATGGGGCAGTTACTGCTTTCAAGAACTTATTGATAATTTGTCTCATCTTCTAAAAATTGAATCAGTGAAAAAGAAACCTATTGATAGGATCGCATCTTATACGCCACTTGGATTCCCTTTTTGTTTAATGTATGGATAATGGAAGTGTTTAATCATTTTCATCAATATGCAAAATATGAGCATCGGGGGCCAATAAGGATGTTGTCTTACTCCAGTATTGGATGTCCAAAATATGACTCACTTTGCGATGATTTCTTTAAGAAAACAACTATAAGTTAATAGTATGTGAATTTTTAATATATACTTGTGCTCATATATTTTGTTTTTATCTAATTATTTATATTTATTTTTAATTAATAGAAATTTAAGCTTTTCAAGGTGAATCAATCATATCTTCTCCAATCTCCATCAAAGTTAATGTTAGTGACATTGTCAATGTAAGTAGTTGTTTCTTCTATTTTATTTAGTCTTGCTTTTCATTAATTTCTTCTATCATATATTAGATTTATGTTCTAATAACTTGCTTTTCATTAAGTTTATTCTCTGAATGATTGTCTTCCAGTATGTTATACTGGATAATTATTATAATAGAGTTGAGTTTTGTTTGACTCGAGTATATTTGCGGGATGTCTGCCGTGTATAAGACTTTTCTCCAGTTAATTATACTAGACGAGTTATGTTTAACAATAGAATTTTTTTTATTTGTTTATTCCAGTATATTTTACCGGAAGTCTGGTATGTGTTACCTTATTGTCCAGTATATTATACTGGATGAGTTTTCATGATTCATGTCATCCAGTATATTTTACAGGTAGTCCAGTATGTGTTATGATTCTCTAATTCTTACCATTTTTCTTTTCTTTTCAGAGGGCATATGCCAAAGTTGAAGACATTGTACGTGCAGATCATAATAAATTTAAAAGAAAGATGAAAAAAATATTAAAGATAATCGAACAAAGTTGAAGACATATGTTAAGAGCTCTGTTAAGGTAATTAACTAGTTTGGAAATTTATTTTACTATTGATTTTGTTCGTACAATAATATATTGTATTCATTGTTGCAGGATATTAATGACAAGCTTGATATTGTTCTAAAGTTTATTAAATTTTTTAAAAATCATGATGAAAGCAATGAAAAGCATGAGGAAACCAGTGAGAAAAGTAATGAAAAGTATGAGGAAGTTGAAAGCAATGACAAGGATGAGGAAAGCAGTGAGAAAAGCAATGATCAAGGAAATTATTCTGATGGACAGAAATATTCTGATAGAAATTTTTCAAATTTGTCAGGTGACAAAAAGGATCAACAAGAGGAAGATGTTGAGTTACAGGAACATGATGAACACTGCAATAAGGAGTTTGAGGATGCAAGACCTTCTATCTCAATGGTACTAAATAAGGAGAGTGATAATGAAGGTCGAGCACATTTTGATTTAATACCATTAGCTATGGATATTGATTCAGTTCATGGAGCACAAGTTACTTAAGAAGTTGTAGCAGGCAGTGAAATAAGGCCAGAATGTAATTTAATTGAACCAGTTCTGATAGCAGGTACAGAAGCTTTGATGGTTAAAAAAGCTGATAGGAAACAAGAGCTTTCTACACCACATTACAGTGAAAAGATTATGCAAAATACCACAGCTGAATCGTTAATTCCATCAGCCATGGATGTTCAATCAGTCATAGATGAAGTTGCAGTAGTTGTTGGATGTTGTGATGAAGAGAATACTAATGAACAAGAAGCAAATGATGGAAATTCAGAGAAAGTACCTTGTGATGAAGTAAGAGTAGAATGTAGTGCCCTTAATCAAGGTCAGTCAACTGGTACTGATGTTGCTGCTATCTTGCAAAAAATAGCTGATGGGACATATCAACTTTCAACACCACAGTGCAGTTAAGATATTAAGGAAAATAGTGGAGTTGTGTCATCTATGATACTAGCTATAGATGAACCTGCAGTAGTTGTTGGATGTTGTGATGAAGAGACTACTAATGAACAAGCAAAAAATGATGGAAATTCAGAGAAAGTACCTTATGATGAAGTAAGAGTAGAATGTAGTGCCCTTGATCAAGGTCAGTCAACTGGTACTGATGTTGCTGCTATCTTGCAAAAAATAGTTGATGGGACATATCAACTTTCAACACCACAGTGCAGTCAAGATATGTCACGACCCAAATCTCGAACCCGGTCGTGATGACACCTCTCGTGAAGACAAGGCGAGCCAATAGATTAACAATACTTCTTTTAACAATTATTTAATATTTATAAAGCTAAAACATGATTAGCATAATCAAAAGCATGGAAAACAACGATAACAACAGGGAACCATCCCGTCACAGCCCGACATCGGGGTGTCACTAGTCATGAGCTACTACAGAGTTCAATAAAAAATTACAAGTCCAGAAATAGGAATAAAGTCTGAAAGTAACATGAACAACATAAAATAAGGGAGATGATCTGGTGCCGCGGACGCTAGCGGTCACCTGGCTCCGCTATGATAACAAATCTTCAATCAGTTCAAAACCCGCTACCGGGTGGTCAAGTACCTGTATCTACACATGAGGTGCAGGGAGTAAAGTGAGTACTCCAACTCAATGACTAATAAGGGTAAATATTAACTAAGAAGCAATAAACCACGTAAAGCAAATCAACATGCTATATGGTACAGTGTAACCATTGAGAAAACAGGGAAAACGTAAAAATCCTTTAGAAAATATCTTGACTCAGTTCAAAACCTCTTTTTGAGAATATCTTTTCCCAACAGTTAAGCAATTAAATGCGGAACAGGTAGTGCAAGTCAGCACAAAAGTCAGCCCCTCGGGCACAAACAAGTATGCATAGTTGAGCTCATAAACTCGCCCTACAGGGAATATTCTTGTTCTTGGTCAGCCATTGTTACCTGACCCGTTTACATCATACAGTGTCACTGTTACCACTGTCTCAAATTTATCCTCTTTAAGAGTGATCAGACAATATCAGAACAGCAAATAAATATCTCAAGAAATAACACAACAACAAAAAATACACAAAAGCATGAATGCAATGCAATGCATATGACGGTACACTCCGGTACCCATTGTGGCGTGCAGTCCGATCCATTTAACGTCGACGACGCTCACTCGGGGTCTGTACAGACTCCGGAGGGGCTCCAACAGCCCAAGCGCAATATCAGCCATGTCTTGGCTTCAAACAGGCTCTCGGCCTCAATATCAATATATCATCGCTGCGGCGTGCAGCCCGAGCCATCCATATATTTGGAAATCACTATAACACTGCTGTGGCGCGCAACCCGATCCATGCTTAGTCCAGAAATTCACATAAGCCACTTGGGCAATATTAACATGAGGGTCCTCAGCTCAAAACGTCAATAACATATTATTTAAGTTTTCAAATCTTAGAAAAAATGGCCGAGTTTGCAAAATAGTATTAAAACCTTGGACCGACATCAAATAATATGCAAGTAATGCAAAAACAGTGATATCAATCCCCGACGGGTTCACATAGTTGGCACGAAGCCCCAAACATGGCAATCAGCCTAAATTATGATGATAACAAATAATTTCAGTCAAATACGCGGTAAAAATCAACAACCGGGACGGACCAAGTCACAGTCCCCAATGGTGCTCTACCCCACGCTCATATCCGGCGTGCAAATCACCTCGATACAGCACTGTGATGTGCAAATCCGAGGTTCCAAACCCTCTGAATATCATTTACAAGTATTACTCACCTCGAACCGGTGAAATTCCTCGCTCGCGATGCCTTTGCCCCTCAATTGGCCTCCACACATGTCGAATCTAACCAAAATCAGAGGGAATACATTACATTATGCCATGGGAACAATACCCAATCGAAAACAATCGAGAAATAGCAAAAATTTTGAAACTAGCAAAACTCGAGCCCCGGGCCCACTTCTCGAAAAATTACAAAACTTACATTACCGTATTTTTAGTCTCGCCACGAGTTCATACATACCAAGAACTCCCAAATCCGAGATCAAATGTCCTATCAAATTCCAATTTGAAATGTCAAAAACTCAAGCCCTAACTTTACTCCTTTTTGGTGAATTTCAACCAATTTCCATGTTAAATCTAACATAATCTCGTGTATTTAGGCTAAGGAACTTACCTCCAATCAATCCTCCTTGAATCCCTCTTAAATTAGCTCTCCCAAGCTCCAAAATCGCTCAACAATGGAGGAAAAATAACATAGGCTCGCGGATGAAATATCAATTAATAACCCTTCTGATGCCCAGTTTCCTTCTATGCGAACACGAGACCACACTCACGTTCGCGATGCATAACTTTTCCTCTGACCAAAATTGCCCTTCGCGAACGTGTCTTTCCCCCCACGAACGTGAAGGCTTGGTCCCCAAACCTACGCGAACGCGACCGCATAAACGCGAACGTGAAGCACAAATAGGATAGCCCTCTACTTACCTTTACGCGAACGCGATGCTCCCAAACGCGAACGCGAAACACTAGGAACTCAACCTACGCGAACGCGTGGCCCCAACGCGAACACGATGAACACTTTCCAGGACTCCCCACTTTTCCCAACGCGTTCGCGACACACACACGCGAACGCGAAGAAGGGACTTTCTGCAACACCACAGCTGGAAAATCCAGCAATTCCTCAAGTCCAAAAATGATCCGTTTAGCCACCCGGAATCACCCCGAGGTCCCCGGAACCTCAACCAAAAACACCAACATACCCCAAAATATCATACGAACTTGTTCCAATCATCAAAACACATCAAAAAAAACTAAAATCACCATTTCACATCGGATTCAAGCCTAAGTTTCTTCAAAACTTCCGAAATACACATTCGATCAAAAACCCGACCAAACCACCTCCAAATGACCTGAAATTTTACCCGCACATCCAAAATTGCCTAACGGAGCTACTGGAATCTCGGAATTCCATTCCGACCCCCGGATCAAAATCTCACCTATCAACCGGAATTCGCCAAAATTCAAACTTCGCCAATTCAAGCCTAATTCTACACCGGACCTCTAAAATCAATTCCGATCGCACTCCTAAGTCACAAATCATCCCCCAAAGCTAACCAAATCATCGGAAATCAATTCCGAGCCTTCTAACTCACAAGTCAACATCCGGTTGACTTTTCCAAACTAACATTTCCTTAAAGAGACTAAGTGCCTCATTTCTTATCAAAATCAATCCAAATCAACTCTAACACACCACATACCGATAACGAAACATGAAGAAATATGAAATGGGGGAAATAGAGCAATAACACATGAGATGACGGGCCGGGTCGTCACATCCTCCCCAACTTAAACAAATGCTCGTCCTCGAGCGTACCCAGAGTTTCCCTAGAAGCCAACCAACAGTTAAATGACCTTACCAAGCATATACCCGGGATGATCCCACGTCACCCTATCTCTTATAGGTCTGACAACACAACATAGCTGAAATTACCTAATCCAGTCTAGCCCATAATTCACAGAACTACCTTTTTACTTCTGAAACCATCAATACGATCAAAACCTCACACCTATACTTTGAATAGTCCCGAACCAGCTGTAATAACCCATACCTGCAACCTCAAGTGCAATCATATGATATACTACATAACCCATACACTCGAAGCGATAACTTCTATTCACAGCATTTGCCCACAACACCCGAATACCGGTGGAAAAACCTCTTATCAACAAGGTCTTATTCCAGAACTTTCATATATTGCCAACGAATAATGAAACACGCAATAAACTATAACAATTTCTCGGATCAACCATTCATGATGTCACTCCCCTTTTGGCTACTACCACAATAGATTTCCGAGCCGAACCTCGATATTAACCTTCCAACAAGCTGAAACCAAATTCGTTCGTATCCATTAATGACCCCCACGATCACTTCGGGTATGACACACCACTCTGGTGATATGACACCTCAACACCGGCCTAAGCCACAACTTGCATAATACACGCACCAATGAAGGATGATCTGAACATACTCAAATCATGACAAATGACTCAAACGAAAGGGTTGTACCTCAAGCTCATCAGTACCATTACAACACAAGGCTGAGAATCCATCTCACATCATAGAATAGAGCATACACATCTAACCTGCAGGGTCATATTGCCACATAGCCTCGCTACAGTGCACGATCCTATCCCAACCACCGCTCCGTATGAGACACCTCAAGTCCCTATACTCGAAATTGACAACCACGTAAGATTGATATCTGGATCCCAAACAGATCATTATACCCATAATGAAGTAAGTGGTATACACCATACAATCCTGAAAGGACACAACCGATGCGCCATTTACCGAGCAACACCTAATACAGACTTTCCTTAGAACCGGGAGACAAGGCATACAAGACGGCATATGGAAAATAATTACCATCATCACACTGTTACGGCGTGCAACCCGATCCAGATAACATACCTATGGAGGCGTGCCACCCGGTCCACACATACTCATGGCGGCGTGCCATCCGATCCACACATACTCATGGAGGCGTGCCATCCGATACACACATACCCATGGTGGCGTGCCACCCGATCCATATATATATCTCACATAAGGACATGCATATCGAGCCAAATTTGCTCATTACAATAAAATACCGAGTACCGGTCGTAAGCATACTGAGTGCATACAATATCTTCATATAGCGTTATAAGCTACAAAACTCAAGCGCAACTAAGGTTTTCCTCTCAACTTCCACTATGAATCCCGAAAGCACCGCACCATATGTGCCCATAGTCCATAAATCATACGTCTCGCAACACAGAAAACAACTCATAAATCTCTCCAGATAGCTGATAAGCTCAGCAACGGTCGAGTCAACCTATCCCTTGACAATACGATTCGGAGCCAACCGAGTCAACTCATACTGGGATACGCATCCGAAAAGTCTCTTAACGCCGGAACTAGCTCAATTATAGCAACCTCTGTACTGACATCCATTATGAAGACTCGATTAGGAAAAGCAATCCTTCCCAGCCATCCGCTGGGTCTTTAAAGGATAAACCGCTCCACAAGAACATAACCCAATGCACCTCGCCACTCAAACCGTGGCGTTTATGGCATAGCCCATAACGCAATAGTCCAGAATCAATCTAACACTGAGACAACCAGTCTGAACTTCAACATCACATCCACAATCCAACATACCAGCAACGAAAGATTCACTCGAGCCTCCAAATCCCAATACTCGCCAAACGATGCTGATACACACGATTCACCATCACAAATAGCTCGAATATGAGGACTTCCGCCTCCAATTCCACATAGCATACGAATCATCATACTTGATCCCAATTTCTCCGTCCGAATGCGTACCACATCTATATATCCAAAAACTCCACGATACATACTCACAAATCTCCCTGAGCCACCAAGCAAACCCGAATATCACCAGTCGATCTAACAAGGAAGTGCCACAACACCACCGAAGTACCATCACTTAATCACATTGCCCTTTTTCTGAAGCATATACCCTCGTCAAATCACTTCCAATTAGCAGTACCATCTCCTTGATTACCTGAGGCTACCCGTTGCCTAGGAATTTTTATGAACTTCTTTTCAGAACTGAACTGTAACCCATCCAGCCAAGACCTTCTGTCAATCCCATCTAGAAGAAGAATCATTACACATTCCATGCTTCGCATGCCCATAGGCGATATATACTTCTCTAAACCACGGTAAAACTCATCAAGAACTCTCTTTCCCAATTCCATTGCACAAGCTAAACTGCCAGGACTGAATCCTTCTACCCGAACCAAGCTAAGCAAGCTGTCAGAACTCAAGATCATAGCTGCAAAATTACATGTGCTAACCCATTACCTCGAATACATACCAAGAATTAAGCACACCCTCACCATGCCGATCCGGCCCGTTATCAAGCTACTCCATTTATCTAAATTTCTTCTGATTCGTTATCAACTTGATATTCCCTCTTGCTATAGCACTACAGTTCCTCAACACAGGCTCACTACACGAGACCCAAGCACAAGACCATACTGTTTAAGATCCACAAGCCATTGAATACTCTGCTAAATTATTCCTAGGAATACCACATTCCCGCATGCTCTGCTTGAAGAACTTACTGCGAATCTAACTCTGTTTCCTTTACTTTCCTGATGCGGATACTACGGAACTCTCAATTGACGTACACAGACTCTTGAACCCATTAGAACCATTCTCTCAAGTCATTCACTCTTATTCAACTGCAACTTACTTGATCAAACAGACGTAACCACCCGTGCCTCATTAGCACTCTGACCCCGCAGGATATGATCTCATTCCGATACAACCAAGCAGCTTCCTTCTCTTTACAATAAGCATTCTTTATCAACAACAACTCAAGACATCCTATTATTTCCACACATCCACAAAGTACCATATAACCTTTATCAAAATTTTGCTTCACTCGTTCCATCCTCGGCTCAATTTCTGTAACCAGAACTGATCCGCCAACATATCTTTAAACGGAACCAACATAGCATATAACCGTATAGTTAGCTAATCAACAGCAACCTCCCCAACTTGGCTCGAAGACATACATCAAGACACCCTTAACATTTCATAACACTTTTACTCTAATGATGCCACAATAAGGTTAAACTCAATCATCTACAAGTTTGTGAAAACACAGATCATCCAGTTTTGCAATCCTCTGCAAACCTCGCATTCATCCCCACATCCACTGAGTCCACTCCCTTAAGTGACCCGAATTTATCAAATTTTGACACGTACTCTTCAATTACACATGAGATATTCTTACATATACATAAGAATCGTACCCCTTAATAACACTCCGCAGGGATAACCCACCTACTTCGCCTCAGTTTAGTATTTCAACACACCTTCCACCATTATACACATAACACAACCATTTAGTCTTCCTGAGTCTGAACTCATATCGCCATACGCAATGCACTTCACTTTCCAACTAGGAGATACGAAAATATTCTTCACGCGCCCATATTCGGGCTACACATCAAACCACAATAGGAAACAAACACTTAACAATTCATCCATTATCCAGCAGACTTTTTCGTCACTACTAAGATCACATAGATACATCTCGCAGTACCAACATACTCCTCACATGGATATCCAACCGCCCTTCTGGCTAATAGGGACAATACCGAACATACAAGTTCATAACACAAGCTCGCAAAATCAGCACCTTGGTGCTCAATCCATAAGCAAAGATCCGGCCTCCAATCCTCCAGACTGGCCCAACATCAAACTCCCAGAGATTATATCTCGCCCCTTGATCGGGGAATCACCAGCCATCAAGGTACATCTGATACTGAGCGCTAATGTGCGCATACAAATGCGTAGAAAGAATTTCAAGAGTTATATCTCAAGTTGAATCAAGTACGCACGATAAGAATTCCAAGAAAATGAAATTTTCCTAAAGGTTTTGCAGCCTCTCGAGGATAAATACAGACATCTCCGTACCGATCCGCGAGACTCTACTAAAACTGCTCATGACTCGTGAGACCTATTAACCTAGGCTCTGATACCAACTTGTCACGACCCAAATCCCGAACCCGGTCGTGATGGCGCCTCTCGTGAAGACAAGTCCAGCCAACAGATTAAAAATACTTATTTTAACAATTATTTACCATTTATAAAGCTAAAACATGATTAGCATAATCAAAAGCATGGAAAATAATGATAACAATAGGGAACCATCCCGTCACAGCCCGACATCAGGGTGTCACTAGTCATGAGCTACTACAGAGTTCACTAAAGTACTACAAGTCCAGAAATAAGAACAAAGTCTGAAAGTAACATGAACAATATAAAATAAGGGAGAGGATCTGGTGCCGCGGACGCTAGCGGTCACCTGGCTCCGCTATGATAACAAATATTCAATCAGCTCAAAACCCGCTACCGGGTGGTCAAGTACCTGCATCTACACACGAGGTGTGAGGAGTAAAGTGAGTACTCCAACTCAATGAGTAATAAGGGTAAATAATAATTGAGCAGCAATAAACCACGTAAAAAAAAATCAACATGCTATATGGTATAGTGTAACCATTGAGAAAATAGGGAAAACGTAAAAAATCCTTTAGAAAATATCTTGACTCAGTTCAAAACCTCTTTTTGAGAATATGTTTTCCCAACAGTTAAGCAATTAAATGCGGAACATGTAGTGCAAGTCAGCACAAAAGTCAGCCCCTCGAGCACAAACAAGTATGCATAGTTGAGCTCATAAACTCGCCCTACATGCAATATTCTTGTTCCTGGTCAACCATTTTTACCTGACCCGTTCACATCATACAGTGTCACTGTTACCACTATCTCAAATTTATCCTCTTTAAAAGTGATTAGACAATATCAGAACAGCAAATATATATCTCAAGAAATAACACAATGACGAAAAATGCACAAAAGCATAAATGCAATGCAATGCATATGACGGTACACTCCGGTACCCACCACGGCGTGCCGTCCGATCCATTTAACGTCGACGGTGCTCACTGGGGGTGTGTACAGACTCCGGAGGGGCTCCTACAGCCCAAGTGCAATATCAGCCATGTCTTGGCTTCAAACAGGCTCTCGGCCTCAATATCAATATATCATCGCTGCGACGTGCAGCCCGAGCCATCCATATATTCGAAAATCACTATAACACTACTGAGACGCGCAGCCCGATCCATGCTCAGTCCAGAAATGCACATAATCCACTTGGGCAATATTAACATGAGAGTCCTCAGCTCAGAACGTCAATAACATATTGTTTAAGTTTTCAAATCTTAGAAAAAATGGCTGAGTTTGCAAAATAGTATTAAAACCTTGGATCGAGATCAAATAATATGCAAGTAATGCAAAAACAGTGGTATCAATTACCGAAGGGTTTACATAGTTGGCACGAAGCCCCAAACATGGTAATCAGCCCAAATTATGATGATAACAAATAATTTCAGTCAAATACGCGGTAAAAATCAACAACCGGGACGGACCAAGTCATAGTCCCCAATGGTGCTCTACCCCACGCTCATATTTGGCGTGCAAATCACCTCGATATAGCACTATGATGTGCAAATCCGGGGTTTCAAACCCACAAGATATCATTTACAAGTATTACTCACCTCGAACCGGTGAAATTCCTCGCTCGCGATGCCTTTTCCCCTCAATTGGCTTCCACGCGCGTCGAATCTAACCAAAATCAGAGCGAATACATTACATTATGCCAAGGGAACTATACCCAATTGAAAACAATCGAGAAATAGCAAAAATCTCGAAACTAGCAAAACCCGAGCCCCGAGCCCACTTCTCAAAAAATTACAAAACTTATATTACCGGATTCTTCGTCTCACCACGAGTTCATACATACCAAGAACTCCCAAATCCGAGATCAAATGTCCTATCAAATTCCAATTTGAAATATCAAAAACTCAAGCCCTAACTTTACTCCTTTTTGGTGAATTTCAGCCAATTTCCATGTTAAATCTAACATAATCTCGTGTATTTAGGCTAAAGAACTCACCTCCAATCAATCCTCCTTGAATCCCTCTTCAATTAGCTCTCCCAAGCTCCAAAATCGCTCAACAATGGAGGAAAAATAACATAGGCTCGCGGATGAAATATCAATTAATAACCCTTCTGATGCCCAGTTTCCTTCTATGCGAACGCGAGACCGCACTCGCGTTCGCGATGCATAACTTTTCCTCTGACCAAAATTGCCATTCGCGAACACGTCTGTTCCCCCACGAACGCGAAAGCTTGGGCCCCAAACCTATGCGAACGCGACCGCATAAACGCGAACGTGAAGCACACATAGGCTGGCCCTCCACTTACCTCTACGCGAACGCGACCGCATAAACGCGAACGCGAAACACCAGGAACTCAACCTACGCGAACTCGTGGCCCCAACGCGAACGTGATGAAAAATTTCCAGGCCTCCCCACTTTGCCCTCTGCGTTCGTGACACACACACGCGGACGCGAAGAAGGGACTTTCTGCAACACCACAGCTGGAAAAACCAGCAATTCCTCAAGTCCAAAAATGATTCGTTTAGCCACCCGGAATCACTCCGAGGCCCCCGGGACCTCAACCAAAACCAACAACATACCCCAAAACATCATACGAACTTGTTCCAATCATCAAAACACATCAAACTACACTAAAATCACCATTTCACATCGAATTCAAGCCTAAGTTTCTTCAAAACTTCCGAAACACACATTCGATCAAAAACCCGACCAAAACACCTCCAAATGACCTGAAATTTTACCCGCACATCCAAAATCACCTAACGGAGCTACTGCAATCTCGGAATTCCATTCTGACCCCCGGATCGAAATCTCACCTATCAACCGGAATTCGCCAAAATTCAAACTTCGCCAATTCAAGCCTAATTCTACACCGGACCTCCAAAATCAATTCCGATCGCACTCCTAAGTCAAAAATCATCCCCCGAAGCTAACCAAATCCTCAAAAATCAATTCCGAGCCCTCTAACTCATAATTCAACATCCGGTTGACTTTTTCAAACTAACCTTTCCTTAAAGAGACTAAGTGCCTCATTTCTTATCAAAATCAATCCAAATTAACTCTAACACACCACATACCGATAACAAAACATGAAGAAGCATGAAATAGGGGAAACAGAGCAATAACACATGAGACGACGGGTCGGGTCATCACAAGATAATAAGGAAAATAGTGGAGTTGTGTCATCTATGATACCAGCTATAGATGAAGCTGCATTAGTTGTTAGATGTTGTGATGAAGAGACTACTAATGAACAAATAGCAAATGATGGAAATTCAGAGAAAGTACCTTGTGGTGAAGTAAGAGTAGAATGTAGTGCCCTTGATCAAGGTCAGTCAACTGGTACTGATGTTGCTGCTATCTTGCAAAAAATAATTGATGGGATATATCAACTTTCAACACCACAATGCAATCAAGATAATAAAGAAAATAATGGAGTTATGTCATCAATGATACCATCCATAGATATTGAATCACTCCACGATGCAGAAAATAAGAAATGCAGTGATCAAGGTGGACCAAGTGGTGTAGATGTAACAAAAGGTCATGTTTGTAATGAAGAAAAAGTAGATTGTGGTCAAGATGAGACTGATCTTATAGCTGGTAGTGATATTGATTCTCTAATTAGAAAAAGAAATGATGTGACATATGAGACATGGTCGCCACAGTCCAGTCAATATATTCTGCAAGAAAACATACTTGCAGTCTCTCAGGTAAGTGGAACAGATGCTGTAACAGGAGGTACAGATGTTGAAGCCATTTTTCGCGATATTGAAAAAGGAAATATAATTTTAATTCACCTGAAGTGGAACAAGGTATTCCTATAGTAAATGTGAATGCAGCATCTGGAGCAAAGGAAAGAGAACTTGAGACTGGTCTGGTAACTCTTTCTGAAATGTGCATCCAAGAAAGCAAAGGTAATTTGGAAGGAATTGAAAGGAAGTTGAACGAAAAAGCACCTCTTGTTGTTCATGAAATTATTGAAAAGATTTAGCAGGTTAGCGTGCGTAGTTTTGTTGTTTTATAATGTTATAATGGACATTAATCTAATTATAATGTTATAATATAGTTAAGTTTTATTTGAATTCAGTATTTTTTTTAATAGATGTCTCATGTGTCTAAGTTTTTTCTCTAGTATGTTATACTAGATTAGTTCTGTTTAGACTAGAATTTTGTTTTATTTTTCATTCCTTTTTTTGAGTGATAATTTGTCTTTTTTTTTATTAGGCTCTTGAAAAAAATACTTGATTTTTGTTTGATTTCAGTATCTTTTAATGGAAGTGTGTCTTATTTGAGCTTGTTTGTCGAATATGTTTTGAATGCTTATATTATAAGAGAAATCTATTTTCTGAAGGCTTGTTTTTCTGTTTATTATACTGGAAATCTACCGTGTCAATGTTTGCTTTCTAGTATGTTATACCGGATAACTATTATATTATAGTTGAGTTCTGTTTGATTCCTGTATATTTTACAAGAAGCCTATCCTGTGTAAGCTTGTTGTCCAGCATGTTGTACTAGAAGACTAGCATCTGTAGACTGGTTTGTCCAGTAAATTATACGGGATATGTGTAATATATTTCATTTCATTATGTTTTTCAGTTCTAATAATCTTGCCATTTCTTCTTTGGTTTTTTTGAAGCAGGGAAAATGTATACTAGAAAAAGAAAGAGAAATTCTGTAGATTCGTGCCCTAATTTTAATATTTTGTTTCAGTCAAGTCAATCAAGTTATCCTGAACCTACTGTTGATCGCACCCCTGCTGAACAAACTATTTCTGCTGATATGCAAAAAAATAATTCTGATAAAAAGATTGTTTTATATTCAAGTGTGGATGAGGGAGTTTATCTTTCTCCTCTTAAAGTTGCTAAGTCTGATATGCAGCCCACATTGAAACCTGAAATAAAAAATAAGGAGGTAGAAGGTAAAAATGAAAAACTAAATTTTGCCTCCTCTAAAGGAAAAGAAGTGGCAGAAGGACAAGTACAACAAATTGCACAAAGTGCGAATGCAAAAGAAGATTTGCTTGGTAGAGGAAAAAGAATTCATAATGCTAGTTGGCATTTAAAATCTCCATATAAGGGAACAAATAAAGGTATGAGTTGGAGTTTAAAATATGTTCGAAGATGTTGCTGGCATTATCCGAAAACAATCAAATCTTCTGAGGATAATTTTAAAGCATATTTAAAGGAAAACAAGAAAAGAGGTCGTCTACCAAAGTGAGTTTTGATATTTAGTTTATTGTATTTTTATTTGATATATATGTTATTAAAAATTCACTTTTATTTTATTTTCATATTTGTTCTGTCCTTGTTTTTTAGGGGTGTAACTGATATTTACAAAAGAGATGATGTACTGCAAGCAAAGCTATATCAGCTGTACAATGAGAAAGTTAAATCAAGAATGTTCTTTAAAGAGATTGTAGATGATAAGTATACATTAACTGATGCGGTATGTTTATATATTTTACTTTGTGAACTTTTGATTTACTTAATATTATATTTGACATATATTTATTTTTGTTTTATATAAAACACATAGATGTTTTACTGTATTTTGTGAGGAAGAAACATATATATCACATCAATGAGTATCCATTTGCTTCAACAAAAACATATGTGGACTTTAATGACACTTTGGAATTTGCATATAAGGACTAGAAAAATCCTCCAGAAAAGTGGATTGAATTTGAATTTTGGAATGAAGGATTGGGATTTGGTCTTATTTAGTATGTATTGGGTGAGAATCATAGGTGTGGGATTCCATGGTCATCTGTTGAAATTTTTTTTGTCCGATTCGAATTTCTGCACCAATTGTAGATGGTAAAGTTGCCTTAGATTATTGCACTCATTATTACCTGGCAGTGTTAGACTTGAATGAGAAGACCATATATATATATGATTCTGTCTATGAGGGATATGAGTATGACTTTATAAAGGAGCAGCTTCTTGCTTATCAGTATTTCATTCCTAGGGTTTTGGAGTATTGTAAATTTGGTGACTTGCATCCTATATTTGGGCATGTGTGTGAACCATTTGTTATTCACTAGAAAGAATCACCAAAATAGATAGGAAACACAATTTGTGGTGCATTTGTTGTAAGGTATCTTGATATGTTGATGCAGGGTAAAGATGTTATGACAATTGTGCCCAATATAACAAAATATTATTGCGAGTATCTTGGTTTTAGTCTATGGGCACAGGCAGAATGGAAACACAAATCAGGGTATGAAAGTCCTCCAGAGATGGTTGGTGATGATTATGGACATAATGGAAATAACTTTTGTAAATATCCTTTATGATATGGCAGTTGTGAAATGTAAATACCCTAATAAACATAGTTTTTGCATTATATGTTAAATATGAATACTTTATTGATATATATGCAGATTTTATAGTTTGAATTTTAAAATGTTTTGCTTGCTGTATATGCTGAAGAATCTAATATGTGAAAACATTTCATCCAGTAATGTTTATGGAATTTGAGCTTATATTTTTTATGGTGTGTTTTTATGTATAATTTAACGATCCGACCGGTCATTTCAAGACCTGGTGCGTCGTTCAGTAGTCTGAGGCCATGAGCAATTTTATTTAAGGTGTTATGACTAGTACGCATGGTCGGAATGGAATTTCGGGAAGTTCGGAGTTGGTTTGGGAAGAGAATTCTCATTTCGAAAGCTTAAAGTTGAAAGAATGAACTAGGATTGGATTTTTGAGCAAACGACCTCGAAATCAAGATCTGAAGGTTCCAGCAGGTTCGTATGATGATTTCGGACTTGGGCGTATGCCCAGATCGGGTTTTGAATGACCCGGGAGCGTTTTGGCACCTATTGTAGAAGTTGGAATTTTGGAAGAAATTTCATAAGTTTGGTTTGAAGAGCATTTGTGTGTTATCGATGTCCGTTTGGAATTTCGAGACTGGGAAAAGCTCCGTATGATGATTTTGGAGTTAGGAGCATGATCGGAAGTGAATTCGGAGGTCCATAGATCATTTTGAAGCCATTTGGCTAAAGATAAAAAATTGAAGGTTTTGAGAAGTTTGACCGAAAGTGGACTATTTGATATCGGGGTCGGAATCTGATTTCGGAAGTAGGAGTAGGTCCATAATCTCAAATATGACTTGTGTGCAAAATTTGAGGTCAATCGGACATAATTTGATAGGTTTAAACATCGGAAGAAGAAGTTGGAAAGTTCGAAGTTCATAAAGCTTGGATTGGGGGTCGATTAATGATTTTAGCGTTGTTTGATGTGATTTGAGGCCTCGAGCAAGTCGTAATGTGTTTTGGGATTGGTTGGTAGTTTTGGTTGGGGTCCCGAGGGCCTCGGGTGGATTCCGGGTGGCTAACGGATTGAATCCGGAGTTTGAAGAAGTGCTGAAGCTTCTGCTTCTGGTATTTCCACTTCTTCGGAAAAGGGGACCGCAGAAGCGGTATCGCAGGTGCGAAGGGGCGACCGCAGAAGCGGTTTTGGTTGGAGCTGCAGGGATCCACAGATGCGGTTGGGTTTCCGCATAAGCGGACCATGCCTATGATGTGAAGAATCGCAGAAGCGGCAAGCAGTCGGCAGAAGTGGGACTGCGGAAGCGGACACGGTTCCGTAGAAGCGAAAATTGCTGAAGACAGAAGGTGTTTTAAAATTGGGGATTTAGTTCATTTGTCTCATTTATTCATCGCTTGGGTGATTTTTTGGGAGCTTCAAGAGAGGAATATTATCGTCAATGTTAAGGTAAGTTATCCCCATCACTTTTGAGTTAAATATATCAAATTATGTATGGATTTAAGCATGAAAATTAGTGTAAATTTGGGATTTTGGTTGAAAACCTAAGAAATTAGAAATCTTGGATTTTGATCACGATTTTGGGTATGGAATTTAGAGAAAATTATATATTTGAGTTTCCAAGGTCATGGGTAACCTTTATCTTCGAGAAATTTCGGAATCCGAGCATGTAGGCCTGAGGGCATTTTGGTCATTTCACTAAGCGGAGTTGGGAACTTGTATAATTTGAATTGTTAACAAGTATTTGAGCACGTTCTCATTAGTTTGTCGTTAATTGGCTAGTTTTGGTACATTGTGCGTTGGTTCAAGCCTTCGGAAGAATGTAGAATGCCGGTTTTGAGTCTTTGGAGCGAGGTGAGTCTCCTTTCTAATCTGGCTATGTGCTCCTATTTGTGGGGGCTACGTATGCACGAGGTGATGAGAGTCCGTGCATAGCTACTATTATGCTATTGTCTGGGTAGTCTAGGACCCAAAAGCATGTTGTATTTGCATTAATTGTGAACCCATTAATGGTTTGAATTGCTTAAATCACATTAAATTAATAAATAAATTTCTAAAAAGACTTAAGCTTCATTTTCTCAAATTATTAAAGAGAATTGGCCTTTCTTGGATAATTTCTCCATGTTGACTTCTTGATTGATTGTCTGTTTGTGCGTGTTTATTTTAGGAACGGGCCGAACGCCTCGGCAGATTAATAGATGCATCTATAGGCACGCCGTTGACCCTCGGCAAGTGAACATTTATTTATGTTGGATCGGGCCATCGCCTCGGTGTGATTTGTGTATGCTTGTATTACTGCCTGGACTTATTTAAGTTGTTACATGCCTCACTCTGGCTCGAGGTCATTTTGTTAATAATGAAAAGAAATCTTGGAAAATTTCCTATGAAAGAATTATGTGTTTTACTTGTTTCCTCAATCTGTATTAAAATCATGTTTATAAAATAAATCCATTGTTTAATATGTATATTAAGGATAAATAATCACTAGACTATTAGAGAGTGTCAAGTTGACCATGTCGTTTCTACCCCTTCGGGATTAGGCGGGATACTCACTAAGTACACGTTGATTACGTACTCATACTACACTTCTGTGCATTTTTGTTGCACAGGTATACATATACCTCTAGCAGCCTACTGGGCGTAGTATCACAGACGTTTCTGGGACTAGGTGAGCTGCATCATTCGAGGCGACCGCAGCTAGTGTAGTTCCTTTCAGCTTTTGTATTTTATTCCCTGTCCACCGTATTTCGGACTGAGGTTGTATTTTATCTTTCTTATCAGTAGTTGCTCATGTACTTGTGACACCGGGTTCTGGGGATGTATTTGGATTATTTGGAAATCTTAAAAGTTGTTTAAATATTTCATTATTTATGCGGAGGAATATACTGAGTCTTGTTTATATCGTATAAAAGAAATGTTTTCAAAATTGTTATAACGAGAATTTAATTAAGTATTCTAGTTGGCTTGCCTGAAAGAGGTGTCCGGCGCCACCACGACCCTTAGTCGATTTTGGATCGTGACAACATGGTATAAGAGCACTAGGTTCCTGTCGGTCTTACGAGTCATGAGCAAGTCTAGTAGAGTCTCGCGGATCGGTACGGAGATGTCTGTACTTTTCCTCGGGAGGCTGCAGGACTGTTAGGAGTACTTCCCTTCTTGATTTCCTTATCGTGCGATTCGATTTCTTTGAGGCTTATGCCTTTGATTCCTTCCCACTCAATCTTACGCGACGGGAGAGCTTGTTATAAATTAAAAATTGAAGGATTGTAATGGCACTAAAAATGTGATGCGGGATGATTTTCTCGGTATAGTTGATTGGACTATTATAGTTGCATTACGGAGGGATATTATATTGTTTCGGCTCAGTAACAGAACTTCTAAGAGCCTTGAGGCTAGGCACAGGTTGCCATAATGCTTATGAGCGATTATTCCGCAGTGTTGTTGTAATAGTAGTGTGTTTGCCCATGTGTTGGGGCAGTAAATGAATTGAAGGGAGGTTTACTCAGTGTGTAATCAAGGAATTCAGTATTTCATTCCCGGCAGGGGAAAGTCAAACGAACTGAGGATGGTCAGAAGTGGACTGGTGGAAGTAATGAAACGTGGTGATTGCAAGCGTGGTGGAGTTCTCTTCTACACTGGGGTGTTGTTGTCCTAATTGGACGTACTAAGTTTGTTGGTGTTATAATCTGCTATAATTTGCCTTTATGGCAAGATAATGAGGAAAACGTATTGGAGATACAACTGTTAGTTGTCGCATGATGCGGTGGTTTAGGATCGAATCAGAATTTCTAATGTTGATGGCTCGAGAAAGATGACCTTAGGAAAGGTTTAAAGTTAGCAGCAATGGTGGGTTCAAGTGCCACGAAGATAGAGTTTATTTAAGGAAACAATTGAGCAGCAAAGTATGAGGAAGGATATGTGGGAGGTGTCAGGCGGTGTTTAAAATTTCTAGAAGGCCAAGTATGAGAAGCATGGTCGAGTGACCAATTAAGGAGATGAGTTCTGCAAAAGTGGGAGAGTGGCGGGTGTTGCATATGGGCTTGGTAGTGGTAAGACTACGCGCCTTAAGGAGAATTTGAATCGAATTGGGGATTTTAATGATTGGTGATTGAAGTCTGCGGGTATGATTTGAAGTGTGGGCTATTATGTGGCAAATGATTGATATCGCGGAAAGGAGCTGCTTGAAATGGAGGAGGGTGCAGCATAACCCTGAATTGGTAGGTGTTGCCGCACATTTAATTGATGTCCGCGAGGGGCGAATGGACTTGTGTAGTTGGAAGGTGTCACAACCCGGATTTTACACCATCGGGACTCGTGATAGCGCCTACTGTCGAAGCTAGGCAAGCCAAGCATTAAAACCTTTTCGGATAACAACACAACAGTAATAACAAAAATAAACCTTTAAATAAAGTGGAAGTCTTTTGTAACATAAATAATTGGAAACCAATAATGCAGAAGTTAAATATTTCACTACCCAAGAACTGGAGTCGTTATCTCACGAACCTCTAAAGAGTGCTGCAAACAAGTCCGAATATAAAAAATACATAATGTTTGTCTCGGTACAATGAAAACAAACAGAAATATAGAAAGGGACTTCGGCCTACGAACGCCAGCTAGGCTACCTCGTAAGTCCCTAGACAGAAGTTAGCTCCCACTCAATGTGCTACTGCTGTAGTCCAAAAGCTGCTCTGGTACCGTGATCTGTGCAAAGAGCACAGAAGTGTAGCATCAGCACAACCGACCCCATGTGCTGGTAAGTTCCTGGCCTAACCCCGACGAAGTAGTGACGAGGCTAGACAGGACTACCAAATCAACCCGTGCAGTTCAATATATATACATATACAATAACAGGAAAGAATGTCGAAACTAAGCAGTAAAAAGGGGAGGGAAGCATGCTATGGGTAAGTACAATCCGGATATAAAAATCATCAACTTAAGTGAGGAACATGACACAAAATACTTAACAAAACAGGGAAAAACAACAGTTGCACGGTATCAACCTTCGTGCTTTTACTCTCATCCACACCCAAAGCAATCAAGTAAATTGCACGGCATCACCCTTCGTGCTTTACCTCACATAACTCTCATTTCGTGGCACGGAATGATCCTTCAT
This sequence comes from Nicotiana glauca, assembly GCA_026770625.1. NCBI lineage: Eukaryota > Viridiplantae > Streptophyta > Magnoliopsida > Solanales > Solanaceae > Nicotiana > Nicotiana glauca. Next base: position 28,400 of record MU692781.1, read on the forward strand.
GCAATTATAGTCAAATCAGAGCACGGAATGTCCCTTCGTGCATAAATAATCAAAACATGGCACGGAATGACCCTTCGTGCAAATATAATCAAAACATGGCACGAAATGACTCTTCGTGCAATTATAATCAAAGCATGGCACGGAATGACCCTTCATGCAATTATAATCAAAACATGGCACGGAATGACCCTTCGTGCATTATCACTCTTCCTCACCCAAACAACAATCACAACCAAGCGGACAAGGGAATAAACAATAATAAGAATATGTCCCAGCAAGGGAAAACACAATTAAACAGCTAAATCCCGACAAGGGAGCAATAACAACAAGTTTCACATCCCGACAAGGGAGATAATCAATATACTCAATCCATCCCGGCAAGGGATTAATCATGTCTCTTTCCATTTCTTTCATTTCTTACTCAATAGTATTTTTATCGTTCGAGCCAACGCTTCAAGGAATTCACAATTCACAGTTAATCCTCATACTTCTCACATTAGGTAGAAATCATTAATTTAGCCTGGAAAAGCCCCAAGATATACCAAAAATAAGCACAAACAAAGACTCACGGTCATGCTAGACACCGGTGTATAGATACTCGTCACCATGCCTATACACCGTACTCGATCATTTAGCAATTAATAACACTCTAATCCTACTCCCTCAAGCCAAAGTTAGATCAAACACTTACCTCGGTCCAAAGAATAGCAATCAACTCTCGAATACCGCATTTCCTCTACAATCCGACTCCGAAACAATGGTATCTAGGCATAATTAATTCAATAATATCAATTAGGGCTCAACAACATAATCCCATAGCCTAGAAATGAGTTTTCTAGCATTCTTCCAAAATACCAAAATTTGACACCGGGCCCACATGGTCCAAACACGAGGCTCGGACCAAAACTCAATCACCCATAACCCCACGATTTCAAATATGCAATTTGTTTTAAGATTCGACCCCAAATTGAGGTTGAATCACCCAAAATTC
>MU692781.1:32223-42804 GCA_026770625.1 Nicotiana glauca
ACCCCGATCTGAAATGATAGATGCCGGCACCCCATGAAGGCGAACAATCTCTCGGATGTAGATCTCAGCTAACCTCTCTGATGAATAGGTGGCTGCAACAGGAATAAAATGCGCTGACTTGGTCATCCTATCAACAATGACCCATATAGCATCAAACTTCTTCCGAGTCATCGGAAGTCTGGTAACAAAATCCATGGTAATCCTCTCCCACTTCCACTGGGGAAGCTCAATCCTCTAGAACAAACCACCAGGCCTCTGATGCTCGTACTTGACCTGCTGACAATTCAAATACCTAGCCACATATGCAACAATATCTTTCTTCATCCTACGCCACCAATAATGTTGCCGCAAGTCCTTGTACATCTTCGCGATGCCCGGGTGAATAGAATACCGTGAACTATGGGCCTCTGCTAAGATCAACTCTCGAATCCCATTGACATTGAGCACACAAACTCGCCCCTGCAATCTCAAAACACCATCATCATCTAAAGTCACCTTCGTAGCACCTCCACGCTACACCGTATCTCTCAGGACACACAAATGAGGATCATCGAACTGCCAATCACGGATACGCTCCAATAATGAAAAGCGAGCGATCGTGCAAGCTAACACTCTACTGGGCTCAGAAATGTCCAACCTTACAAGCCAATTGGCCAAAGCCTGAATATCAAAAGCAAGACAGCTCTGACTACGACATCGATATTGGTCTTGTCCACAGGTTCAGGGCCTTATACAGTGGACTTGTTTGTAGCACTCTTTACAGGTTCATGAGATAGCGATTCCAGTTCTTGGGTAGTGAAATATTTAACTTCCGCATTGTTGGTTTCCAGTTATTTGTGTTACAAAAGACTTCTGCTTTATTTAAAGGTTTGTTTTTGTTATTACTGTTGTGTTGTTATCCAAAAAGGTTTTAATGCTTGGCTTGCCTAGCTCCGATAGTAGGCTCCATCACGACTCCCGATGGTGGGAAATCTGGGTCGTGACAAGTTGGTATCAAAGCATAATTAATTCAATAATATCAATTAGGGCTCAACAACATAATCCCATAGCCTAGAAATGAGTTTTCTAGCATTCTTCCAAAAATACCAAAATTCGACACCGGGCCCACATGGTCCAAACACGAGGCTCGGACCAAATCTCAATCACCCATAACCCCACGAGTTCAAATATGCAATTTGTTTTAAGATTCGACCCCAAATTGAGGTTGAATCACCCAAAATTCTAAAAACCCTAACTCTACCCAAAACCCTTAATTTCTATTTTGATTTCATGATTTAGGTCTAGGAATTTGATAAATGATGATAGAAAAAGAAGAAAACGAGTTAAGATTTACTAACCCAAAAAGTCTTGGTGAAAAGTAGCTTCAATGGACGCCTAAGTGTTGTGGAGAAGACAAGGTTTATGAAAAGTGGGGATAAATCCCGTAATGGTTCTGTTTTTATGACTTAAAATCGCTCGGTGAAATTACCCCATGCGTTCGCGGCAGTAGGGTTGCGTTCGCGATAAACATAAGTTGGCAAGCATCGCATTCGCGGACAAGGGATGTGAACGCGAAGAGAAAATATTGGGTGCCCGAAAAATTAGCCTACGCGAATGCGTTTGGCATCACGCGAACGCGATGAAGGGCGGCCTGAAGCTTCACGAACGCATGGACTCAATCGCGAACGCAGAGAAGGAATCAGGGGAAGGTACGCGAACGCGAGCCTAAGGTCGCGAACGCGAAGAAGGAATTCCCTAGGCAAAAATTGCAGAAAAATATGCTACTATTCAAAGTGTAAAAACACCCCCGAACCACCTCCAATCCACTCCCGAGCCCTCGGGGCTCCTAACCAATCACACACACTAACACAATAACATCCTACGAACTTACTCGAGTGTTCAAATTGCCAAAACAACATCAAAGTCATTGAATCAAGCCTCAAAATCATCATTTTCATTTCAAACTTCTTAAACTTCTAACGTTAGATAATTAGGTCCGAAACGCTTCAAACGACGTTCGATTTCGACCAAACATCACAGAAAGCGCTTAACACATATTTAAGACATGTACCGAGCGTCGGAACCAAAATACGAGCCCGATACCATAGTCTTTTAATCAATTTTCATTTCCATTTTCCTTAATAATTTCAGAAAAATAATTTTACAGAAAAATTCTTTTACTTGGGTTCTAGACCTCGGATTTTGACTCCGGGCACATGCCCGAATCCCATATTTTTCTACGGACCCTCTGGGACCGTCAAATCACGGGTCCGGGTCTGTTTACCAAAAAAGTTGATCGAAGTCAACTTTAATCATATTAATATCAAAATTCTTTAAATTTTTCACATATTTCACATATTTCAACATAAAAGCTTTCCGTCTACGTGCTCGGACTGCGCATGCAAATCGAGGTAAGTAAAAGTGAGGTTTTCAAGGCCTCGGAAGTGCAAAAACGAATGAGGAAACAGGTGATGATCCTTTATTGGGTCGTCACAGAAGGTGAGCTCGGAATCAGGATGGGCTATTGGTGTCATAGTGAATGTACCCTGGACAGCCGAGTGGGAAGATGTCGGGAGGTGATTCCCCTAGGTGGGTTATTCCTTGTGAGCAGGTTAGCGATCGCGTGGTTGGCGAAGTTTCTGTAAGGAATTCTATCGGTGATGAAGCGAAGAGTTCGGCCGTGCGTGTGTGATTGACGATTCAGAGTTCAGAAAGATGGGGATTTACAGGATGATTTCGAGAAATTTTGATAACTTATGGCACGAGGTTATGTCAATAAGAGGTAAAAAGGTCGGGCGAACTCAAGAATGGTGAAATGATGGCTTCAAGCTAAGTAGGAGAGTTCCACCGCTTATGATTGGGCTGTATGATTAACTACTTGCATGATTTCTGGTTATTAGCATATTGATGGACTAATTCATCTACGAGAAAAGACCATAAGTAGTAAATTGAGCGGAGGAATTATTAAGGATGTGCTATGGTTAGCCTTATGGGCTTATGTTCGAACTTGGGAAAAGATTCAGAATTTATGCCTTGTATAGAAGTGGGTTTAAAGGGGAGTGGTTCTGCCAGGTGCTTCATTGAGAGGGTATTAATGTGCTAGAAGATTCATAGAGTTGATTATATTCGGGACCAAGTCAGAGCAGGTGGCTCTCTGCAACGGTCCTAGTAGATCCTAAGGGATAAAGTGTGGTGCCCAGTGATTTCAAGCCTATGAGTACAGTTAAGGATCAATATTTGTAATAGCTTATGAGAAGGTGCCCAGAATGTTTTATGATATTTTGACTTATGGTGTAGCATTTGAGAAATATGAAATGGTTCGTGGGATTTGAGACAGCATGGTTTCGTAGTTCAAGATCACTTGGGGTAAGTGCGGATGGAGTATGTTATGTGCTGAATGGAGTTGGTATTATTTCTAAGGCAATCAAGGATAAATTGGAAGAAGATATATTTGTTAGTCGTAGTTGAAATGGCATGTTGAGGCCAGCAATCAGTTCAGTCCACATGATCAAGTTATGTGTATGATTTGTGGCGATATGTGTAAGGCTTGCCGACCGTCGTAATTGATGTTATGCAGAAGCATTCTTCTTTAATGGCTTGTTAAGTGGAAGTGGATTCTGGAAGGAAAATGGTGGCTTGGACCACTACTTGCAGATTTGCATATTCTAAGGTTATAGGAATTTACCTGTGTGTTGCTATGATTCTCCTGAAATGAGTTAAGTGCAAAGTTCTTATATGGTGAAGTGTTAAAATATTAATGATTTCGGAGTTAAGACAAAAATCGTGTCCTATCGTATGTTGGCACGTTGGGTGCAGTGAGTAGCATAGAAATTTGAAGTGAGGATTAAGGTTGCAATTTGGTGCTGGTAAGGATGTCACGGGCTCGGATGAGCAAGGAAAGGGGTGAATGATTAAAGTAAATTGGTGTTGTTTTCAGCGCCACCTGAGATTGATGTTTTGTGAAAAAGGCTTTGCATCGTGGTTAAGGATTCATGATCACTTTTCAGCATTAGTGCGGACCTGTTATTCCTTTCGGAAGATTGTGTGAGCGCATCCCACTGGAAGATTGTATAGGTGTGACATGTAGTCACTTGATTGGCTAAAGATTTAAACCAAGTATGAGGATTGTGGTAATATTATTGATTTGAGGACTTATGTATGGAGGGCACTTTGCTTATTGGGTTATGAACTGAGGAGGTTGCTCCGGTTATGATGGTTGTTCTTACGTGTTATGAGGCAAAAGGGAGTTATCATGGACCTTTAAAATGTCATTAGCCAAGTGGGTGCAATCAGAAATCGGCTTGAGATCAATGGATTGATTTATATATGTGAACAGGGCTTTATATCAGGCCAGTTGTGTTCGTTTCAGCGAGCGTTCCCTATGGAGGAATAGTCGGGGTGTTATTTTGTCATCAGCTATTCCAGGTAATGATGTATTGGATCGTATGAGTTGTGAGACAACTTGGTAAACTCTTATGTGTTAAGGTTCCGCGTGGCGATGATGTTATGTGAGCAGAATAGCTCTTGAGATTTAGATCTTGTATCGCACCTCAGTTGTGCTTGAGTTTTGTAGCCTATAGCGCTATGTGTTTTGTCAAGGATGGTATTATGCACTTAGAATGCTTACGATCAAAATTCGATATTTTTATTGTAATGAGTAGATTTAGCTCAATGTGCAATCTCCTTATGTGAGATCTATGTGTGGATCGGGTGGCATGCCTCCATGGGTATGTTATTTAGATTAAGTTATGCGCCGCAACAGTGTGATGTCGAGTCTGGTTTTCTATATGCTATTTTTGTGTATTTCTCTTCTTATCTTCTAAGAAAAGTCTGCATTAGTGGGGGGTTAAATAATATCTTCCAGAGTTCGATTTCCTGTTGGTGTCGTGTTTGGATTGGTAGCCTATTGGCACATTGTGGCGTCATATGAGACTTTTGATCGCATTCGGAGTGGCTTATTGCCTGAGCAGTTCGTACAGGGTGAGACGAGATTATGGGATATAAGATCAATGCAATCTGATTATATGAAGTCTATTAAGGAGCAAAGGTCATTATTAGGTTTAAAATATGGTAATGTTTCTTATCAGAAGTATGGACTCAATGATTGGTTGACTCGGCAGCTGATTATGAATTTCGGCACATCTCATCCGTCATGGCGGTATTGTAAGAGTTAGAGTAAAACTTGAGTGTGTCATGAGGTACAATGGGAGCATTTGATTCGTTGAATTTTTGGCTAAGCTGATCAGAAAATATTATTGTGGTCCTGTGGATTAAGTGATGCAAAGTAAGAATGAAGCAAAGTTATGCAGTCATGTTTGAGTACAACGTGTAGTGATTGATATAGTGATCGTATGTTGGAAATAGGACTGGCATAGAATTCCGGATGTTGGAATTGGGCTCTAAGGCTTATTTGCTTGGGTAAAAGAGAATATCTTTGGAATTTATCAAGCTAATTTGCTCAACTAAGTTGTGGTAGCACGGGAAGGTGCATGAGAAGTTAAACAGCAATTTCAGACTACTTCAGTATAGTTCTCATCACGTTCAAGGACGAACGTATATTTAAGTGGGAGAGAATATAACGACCCGACCGGTTGTTTCGAACCCTAGCACGTCGTTCAGCAGTATGAGGCCATGAATAGCTTCATTTCAGGTGTTATGACTAGTACAGGTGGTCAGAATTGAATTTCGGGAAGTTCAGAGTTGGTTTGGGAAGAGAATTCTCATTTCGGAAGCTTAAAGTTGAAAGAATGAACTAGGATTGGATTTTTGAGCAAACAACCTTGGAATCAAGATTTGAAGGTTCCAGCAGGTTCGTATGATGATTTCGGACTTAGGCGTATGCCCGGTTCGGGTTTTTGGATAACCCAGGAGCGTTTTGGCGCCTATTGTGGAAGTTAGCATTTTAGAAGAAATTTCATAAGTTTGGCTTGAAGAGCATTTCAGTGTTATCGATGTTCGTTTGGAATTTCCAGACTGGGAATAGCTCCGTATGGTGATTCTGGAGTTGGGAGCGCGATTGAAAGTGAATTCGGAGGTCCGTAGGTCATTTTGAAGCCATTTGCCTAAAGATAGAAAATTGAAGGTTTTGAGAAGTTTGACCGGAAGTGGACTTTTTGATATCGGGGTCGGAATCTGATTTCGGAAGTTGGAGTAGGTCCGTAATGTCAAATATGACTTGTGTGCAAAATTTGAGGTCAATCGAACATGATTTGATAGGTTTAAACATCGGAAGTAGAAGTTGGAAAGTTCAAAGTTCATAAAGCTTGGATTGGGGGTCGATTGATGATTTTAGAGTTGTTTGATGTGATTTGAGGCCTCGAGCAAGTTCGTAATGTGTTTTGGGATTGGTTGGTAGTTTTGGTTGGGGTCCCGGGGGCCTCAGGTGGATTTCGGGTGGCTAACGGATCGAATTCGGAGTTTGAAGAAGTGCTGAAGCTAGTACTTCTGCGGAAAAGGGGACCGCAGAAGCGGTATCACAGGTGCGAAGGGGAGACCGCAGAAGCGGTTTTGGTTGGAGCTGTAGGGATCCGCAGATGCGGTTAGGTTTCTGCAGAAGCGGACTACGCCTGTGATGTGGAGAACCATAGAAGCGGAACCACAGAAGCGGCAAGCTGTCCGCAGAAGCGAGATCGCGAAAGCGGACACGGTTCCGTAGAAGCGAAAATTGCTGAAGACAGATGGTGTTTTAAAATCGGGGATTTTGTTCATTTTTCTCATTTCTTCATGGCTTGGGCAATTTTTGCGGAGCTTCAACAGAGGAATTTTGTCGTCAATGTTAAGGTAAGTTATCCCCATCAGTTTTGAGTTAAATATATCAAATTATGTATGGATTTAAGCATGAAAATTAGTGTAAATTTGGGGTTTTGGTTGAAAACCTAAGAAATTAGAAATCTTGGATTTTGATCACGATTTTGGGTATGGAATTTAGAGAAAATTTTATATTTGAGTTTCCAAGGTCATGGGTAACCTTGTGACGACCCAAAGGGTCATCACCTGTTTTCTCATTCGTTCCGTGCTTCTGAGACCTTGAAAACCTTATTTTTACTTGCCTCGATTTGCGTGCCCAGTCCGGGCACGTAGCCAGAAAGCTTTTATGTTGAAATATGTGAATTCCGGGAAAAATTTGAAGAATTTTGATATTAATATGATTAAAGTTGACTTTGGTCAACATTTTGGGTAAACGGACCCAGACCTGAGATTGGACGGTCTCGGAAGGTCCGTAGAAATATATGGGACTCGGGCATGTGCCCGGAGTCGAATTCCGAGGTCTAGAGCCCGAGGAAAGAATTTTTCTGTTAAATTTTTTTTCTGAAATTATTAAGGAAAATGGAAATGGAAATTGAATAAAAGACTATGGTATCAGGCTCGTATTTTTGTTCCGACGCACGATACAAGTCTTAAATATGTGTTAAGCGCTTTCTGTAAAGTTTAGTCGAAATCGGACGTCATTTGATGTGTTTCGGACCTAAATATCTAAAGTTGATAGTTTATGAATTTTGAAATGAAAATGATGATTTTGGGGCTTGATTCAATGATTTTGATGTTATTTTGGCGATTTGATCGCACGGATAAGTCCGTAGGATATTTTTGAGGTTGTGTGTATGTTTGGTTTGGAGCCTCAAGGGCTTGGGTGAGTTTTGGATAGGTGTCGAGTTGCATTTTGAACTTTGAGAAAAATAATTGCAGGTCAGGTCTGTTGGCATCGCATTTGCGACGGAATTCTCGCAAATGCGAGGCTCGCAAATGCGAATTCCCATCGCAAATGCGAAGAAGGGGAAAGCCGGGGAAGATCGCAAATGCGATCAATACTTCGCAAATGCGAAGTCTGGGATAATGGGCAGTAGTCGCAATGCGACGCCCTTGCTCGCAAAAGCGAGATGGCCCTGATCGCAAATGCGATAGAACGTTCGCAAATGCGAACCTAGGTTCGCAATTCCCATATCCGCAGCCCAGCAAATTTTATACTTAGTCGAATTTTCATCACTTTTTACCATTCTTTTGAAACTCAAACACCATAGGCGATTTTTCAAGAGCAAACTTCATCCCAAATCACTTGTAAGTTGATTTTTACTCGATTCGTTCAATCTTTAACATCATTAAACATGCTTTCCACTTGAAATTAAGGATTTTCATGGGTGAAATTGGGGTTTTTGGGTAGAACCTAGGTTTTCTATAAATTGGGGAGTTGGACATCGATTTGAGGTTCGATTTCAAAACAAATTACATATTTGAATTTGTGGGGGAATGGGTAACCGGGTTTTGGTCTGAACCTCGAGTTTTGACCACGTGGGCCTGAGGGCATTTTTGGAATTTTTGGGAAAAACTTGGGAAAATCATTTTTATGCATTCAAATTGATTCATATAGTGTTTATTAATGTAATTGAACAATTTGTGATTAGATTCGAGAAAATTGGAGGTGGAACCACGAGGTAAAGCGATAGTTGAGTATTAAGTGGATTTCAAGGCTTTGAGGTAAGTGTTTGGTTTAACCCTAGCTTGAGCGAATATGAGTTGAGTCTTGTTACTAATTGCTATATGATCGAGTATGATGTATAGGCATGGTCACGAGTATCTATACATTGGTGTCTAGCATGACCGTGAGTCCTTATAATGTGATTATCATGACTTGGTTGTGAACTCCGTGATTATTGGAGGATTTCTATATGTTGTGAATAACATGTGAACGCTGATATGATTACTTGATTCTTTGGAGCGTTGGCTCAAAATAGTAGAGTGGTTTATAAGATAAGAAAAGTAAGAAAAAGTAAGCGTTGTTGATTATTCCCTTGCCGGGACGTTTGGTTGAACTTGTTGGATTCTTTCCCTTGCCGGGATTTTGTCAAATAATTGCTTATTTTTATGTCCCTTAATTGTGACTATTGTTTGGGAAGTCATACTGTTAAATGACATTGAGGATCGGGTTGCGCGCCGCAACAATGATATATGAGGGTCGGGTTGTGCGCCGCAATAATGATATATGAACAATGATATGGGTCGGGTTGCACACCGCAACAGTGGTATTTGTGGAGTGGGTTGCACGCCGCAACATTGGTATTTGTGGAGCGGGTTGCACGCCGCAACAGTGGTATTTGTGGAGTGGGTTGCACGCTGCAATAGTTATTGATACCATGTGTTTGTATTGAGTATTGATTTCTTGTTCATTATGAATCTAAGATGCTTTAGTTTGTTACTCGGGTTTACTATTAATATTGTATCTCCCCATAGCATGTTTCCCCCTCCCATGTTGTTAATTGCCTTGATTCGATTTCTACTGTATATTTATAACTGCACAGGTTTATGTGGTGTCCAGTCTAGCCTCGTCACTACTTCACCGGGGTTAGTCTAGATACTTACCAGCACATGGGGTTGGTTGTGCTGATGCTACACTTCTGTGCATTTTTGCACAGGTCTAGGTTTTGATGAGCAGCAACAGCATTAGTGCGGGAGCAGGCTTTCATTTTTATGAGACCGAGGTAGCCTTGCAGGCGTCCGCAGGCCTGGCGTCTCTTCCTTATGTTCTCTTTTAGATTGTTGCCTCATTGTTTTCGAGATGGACAATTTATATATTTCGTGAGTACTGTGACACCAAATCTTGGGTAAAGGCTATTAATGGTTGTTCCGCGTTATGATTCGTAATTATAAATCAGACTTCCGCTATTATTCTTGTTAAATTTCATGTTCTATATTGATGCTGTAAATTATTAAAGTAATTGTCTAGTAATGAAAGGGTAAATAAGTTGGCTTGCCTAGCTACCACGAGTAGGCGCCATCACGATCCCGATGGTGGAAAATTCGGATCGTGACAAACCTTTATCTTCGAGAAATTTCGAAATCCGGGCACGTGGGCCCGAGGACATTTTGGTCATTTCACTAAGCGGAGTTGGGAATTTGTATAATTTCAATTGTTAACAAGTATTTGAGCATGTTCTCAAGTTTGTCGTTAATTGGCTAGTTTTGGTGCATTGTGCGTTGATTCAAGCCTTCGGAAGAATGTAGAATGCCGATTTTGAGTCTTCGGAGCGAGGTGAGTCTCCTTTCTAATCTTGTAAGGGGGGAGTTACCCCATAGGTGAAGTAAACTGGCTATGTGCTCCTGTTTGTGGGGGCTACGTACGCACGAGGTGACGAGAGTCCGTGCGTAGATACTATTATGCTATTGTCCGGGTGGTCTAGGACCCAAAAACATGTTGTATTTGAATTAATTGTGAACCCATTGATGGTTTGAATTGCTTAATTCACATTAAATTAATAAATGAATTTCTAAAAAGACTTAAGCTTTGTTTTCTCAAATTAAGAATTGGCCTTTCTTAGATAATCTCTCCATGTTAACTTCTTGATTGATTGTCTGTTTGTGCGTGTTTATTTTAGGAATGGGCCGAACGCCTCGACAGATTAATAGATGCATCTATAGGCGCGCCATCAACCCTCTGCAAGTATATATTTATTTCTGTTGGATCGGGTCGTCGCCTCGGTGTGATTTGCGCATGCTTGTATTGCTGCCTGGACTTATTTAAGTTGTTACATGCCTCACTCTGGCTCGAGGTCATTTTGTTAATAATGAAAAGAAATCTTGAAAAATTTCCTATGAAAGAATTATGTGTTT
>MU692781.1:43061-53566 GCA_026770625.1 Nicotiana glauca
TAGGCGGGATACTCACTGAGTACACGTTGATTACGTACTCATACTACACTTTTGTGCATTTTTGTTGCACATGTATATATATACCTCTAGCAGCCTACTGGGCGTAGCAGCACAGACGTTTATGGGACTAGGTGAGCTGCATCATTCGAGGCGACCACAACTAGTGTAGTTCCTTTCAGCCTTTGTCTTTTATTCCCTGTCCACCGTATTTCGGACTGAGGTTGTATTTTATCTTTCTTATCAGTAGTTGCTCATGTACTTGTGACACCGGGGTCTAGGGATGTATTTGGATTATTTGGAAATCTTAAAAGTTATTTAAATATTTCATTATTTATTTGGAGGAATATGTTGAGTCTTGTTTAAATCGTATAAAAGAAATGTTTTCAAAATTGTTATAACGAGAATTTAATTAAGTATTCTAGTTGGCTTGCCTGATAGAGGTGTCCGGCGCCGCCACGATCCTTAGTCGATTTTGGGTCGTGACATATAATAAGTTAGATTTCTTATTTTTTGATAATGCAGATCTAGTATAATTAATTGGAGTTCTTATTTTGGTTTCTTCCTGTAAATTATGCTGGAGATATGTCATGTGAAAGCATATCTCCAGTGTTTTATACTAGAGTTCTTATTTTGGTTGCTTCCTGTAAATTATGCAGGAGATATATCATGTGAAAGTATAATCTCCAGTGTTTTATACCGGCTGGGTACAATCCAGACTTTTCCGCCTATAATAATCCAAATTTTTTAATCATAAATTCTTCCAAAGTTTGTTACTCCTTATAAATTATGCTCGAAATACTACTTATGAAAGCATATAAGCCAGTATATTATAATGGAAAAGTTGAAAATAGTATCTAGAACAATTAACTGAAAATAAATAATTTAATATTTTATTTCCTGTATAATAAACTGGAGTTATATATTGTAAAACCACTATATTCTGTATTTAATACTGGACGTGAATAATCCAAAAATTTTAACCCTAAATTCATTTAATTTTGGTTACTCCCCTATAAAATATGCTGGAAATGCTACTCATGAAGGGATACAAGCCAGTATATTATAATGGAGAAGTGGAATATAGTGAAAACTTGGTAATTAGAATAATTTACTGGAATTAAATAATTTAATATTTTGTTCCTGTATATTACACTGGATATCTATATTGTAAAACCACTATGTCCTGTATTTAATACTTGATGTGAATAATGCATATTTTTTAATCCTATATTCGTCCAATTTTCATTACCCCCTATAGAATATGCTGGAATTGCTACTCATGAAGGCATGTAAGCCAGTATATTATAATGGAGAAGTGGAAAATAATGAAAACTTGGTATCTAGAATAATTTACGCGAATTAAATAATTTAATATTTTATTTTCTGTATAATACACTGGAGTTATATATTGTAAAACCACTATATCCTGCATTTAATATTGGACGTGAATAATCCAAATTTTTTAACCCTAAATTCGTTTATTTTGGTTACTCCCCTATAAAATATGCTGGAAATGCTACTCATGAAGGGATACAAGCCAGTATATTATGATGGAGAAGTGGAATATAGTGGAAACTTGGTAATTAGAACAATTTACTGAAATTAAATAATTTAATATTTTGTTCCTATATATTACACTGGATATCTATATCGTGAAACCACTATGTCCTATATTTAAAACTGGATGTGAATAATCCAAAATTTTTAACCCTAAATTCGTCCAATTTTGGTTACTCCCTATAAAATATGCTTACTCATGAAGGGATATAAGCCAGTATATTATAATGAAGAAGTGAAAAAAGTAGAAACTTGGTAGTTAGAACAATTCACTGGAATTAAATAATTTAATATTTAGTTTTCTGTATATTACATTGGAGTTTTATATTATAAAACCACTATGTCCTGTATGTAATACTGGAAGTGAATAATGCAGATTTTTTATCCTATATTCGTCCAATTTTGATTAGCCCCTGTAGAATCTGCTGCAGACGATAGTTGTGAAGCCATATAAGCCAGCATATTATAATGGAGAAGGTGAAAATAGTAAAATCTTGGTATCTAGAACAATTTACTGGACGTGAATAATCCAAATTTTTTAATACTGTATTCGTTTAATTTTGGTTACTCCCCTATAAAATATGCTGGAAATGCTACTCATGAAGGGATACAAGACAGTATATTATATTGGAGAAGTGGAATATAGTGGAAACTTTGTAATTAGAATAATTTACTGAAATTAAATAATTTAATATTTTATTCCGGTATATTACACTGGATATCTATATTGTAAAACCACTATGTCCTGTCCTTAATACTTGATGTGAATAATGCATATTTTTTAATCCTATATTCGTCCAATTTTCATTACACCCTATAGAATATGCTGGAATTGCTACTCATGAAGCCATATAAGCTAGCATATTATAATGGAGAAGGTGAAAATAGTGGAATCTTGGTATCTAAAATAACTTACTGGACGTGAATAATGCAAAATTTTTAATACTGTATTCGTTTAATTTTGGTTACTCCCCTATAAAATTTGCTGGAAATGCTACTCATGAAGGGATACAAGCCAGTATATTATAATGGAGAAGTGGAATATAGTGGAAACTTGGTAATTAGAACAATTTACTGGAATTAGATAATTTAATATTTTGTTCCTATATATTACACTGGATATCTATATTATAAAATCACTATGTCCTGTATTTAAAACTGGACGTGAATAATCCAAAAATTTTAATCCTAAATTCGTCCAGTTTTGGTTACTCCCTATAAAATATGCTTACTCATGAAGGGATATAAGCCAATATATTATAATGAAAAATTGGAAAAAGTGGAAACTTGGTAATTAGAACAATTTACTGGAATTAAATAATTTAATATTTAGTTTCCTGTATATTACACTGGAGTTTTATATTATAAAACTACTATGTCCTGTATTTAATACTGGATATGAATAATGCAGATTTTTTATCCTATATTCGTCCAATTTTGATTAGCCCCTGTAGAAAATGCTGCAGACGATAGTTATGAAGCCATATAAGCCAGCATATTATAACGGAGAAGGTGAAAATAGTGGAATCTTGATATCTAGAACAATTTACTGGAATAAAATAATTTATTATTTCATTTCCTGTATATGACAATGGAGTTATATATTGTTAAATCACTATGTCCCGTATTTAATTCTAGACGTCAATAATCGTATAATTTTCTTGAAACGATTTTGATACCATATCGATCATATTCCATAATATCAAATACATAAAATAAATATTACAAAGAACAATCACACATAACATAGTAGAAGATAAAGAGCACCAAAAATAAAGCAAAAGACACACAAAAAAAAAAAACACAGAACAAAAACATTAAAAAAGAATTAAGCAAAACTAAGAATCATCCGTCTCATTAGAATAATACTCCTCAATTTTTCGATATATCTCATCATCATCCGAATCAGAGATAATTATAGGATAACCGGGCAAAATACCACAAAGTCTCACGAGATCATTCTTCAACCTGTTAAAATCATGACGCAACTGATTTTGTTCAATTATTATTCTGTCCATAAGATGAGGAAGATTCTTTACGCTATATTCGAGCTTTACACAGTCTTCCCTGTTGGAATACTTAAAAGAATCAAAGTTCTAGACAACCTTGTCGAACGAGATTGAATAACCTTCAGAACTGCGTTCTACGTTCAGCCTGTTCTTGAATGATTCATCAGCAAAAAACTAAGGTATTATTCATTCCCAATCAACCTTTATTTGCTCCCACTTTTGCATAATATTAGTGTAACGACCCGACCGGTCGTTTTGAGCCCTAGCGTGTTGTTCAGTAGTCTGAGGCCATGAGCAACTTTATTTCAGGAATTGTGACTTGTTCGCATGGTCGGAATTTAAATTCAGGAAGATCAGAGTTAAATTTAAATGAAAATTCTCATTTGAGTAGCTTAAAGTTGAGAGAATGAACTAGGATTGTATTTGTGAGTAAACGACCTCGGAATAAGGATATGAAGGTTCCAGCAGGTTCGTATGATGATTTCGGACTTGTGCGTATGCCCGGTTCGGGTTTTTGGATAATCCGGGAGCGTTTTGGTGCCTATTATGGAAGTTAGCATTTTAAAAGAAATTTCATAAGTTTGGCTTGAAGAGCATTTCAGTGTTATCGATGTCCGCTTGGGATTCCGAGACTGTGAATAGCTCCGTATGGTGATTCTGGATTTGGGGGCGCGATCGGAAGTGAAGTCGGAGGTCCGTAGGTCATTTTGGAGCCATTTGGCTAAAGATAGAAATTTGAAGGTTTTTGAGAAGTTTGACCGGAGGTTGACTTTTTGATATCAGGGTCGGAATCTAATTTCAAAAGTTGGAGTAGGTCCGTAATGTCAAATATGACTTGTGTGCAAAATTTGAGGTCAATCGGACGTGATTTGATAGGTTTAAACATCGGAAATAGAAGTTGGGAAGTTTAAACTTCATAAAGATTGAATTGGAGCGTAATCCGTGATTTTCGTGTTGTCTGATGTGATTTGAGGCCTCGAGCAAGTCCGTAATATGTTTTGGGACTGGTTGGTGTGATTAGTTGGGGTCCCGGGGGCCTCGGGTGGATTCCGGATGGCTAACGGACCGAAATTGGCAATTGGTGCATAGCTGAAGGGTCTGATTGTTGGTATTTTTGCTTCTGCGGAAAATGGGACCGCAGAAGCAGCCCCGCAGAAGCGAGGATGGGACCGCAGAAGTGGCTGCAGGTGATGGGAGCTGGGACCGCAGATGCTGTCGTTTAGCCGCAGATGCAGAACCGCACCTGCGGAAGTTGGAGCGTAGAAGCGGAAGGGGAAGGCCTGGTGATGACCGCATATGCGGTATTGGGACCGCACTTGCGGAACCGCAGAATCGGTTTGGGAGCCGCAGGTGCAAAAAGTGGCTGGGGCAGAATGTTTTAAAATCCGATTTTGGGTCATTTCTTGTGACGACCCGGCCCGTCGTCACATGAGTTACCGCCCCGTTTTCCCCTTATTGTGTTGTTTCATGTTTCAATATCAGTATTAGAGTCGATCGGGTGTATTTGAATTGGTTTTGGTTGAAAATAAGGCACATAGCCNTGGGGTAGGAATGGAATTCTGAGAGTTGCAATAGCTTCATTAGGTGATTTTGGATATGTCTGCAAATTTTGAGGTCATTCGGACGTCGTTTGGTCGGGTTTTTGATCGAATGTGAGATTCGGAATTTTAGTTAATCTTAGGCGTGAATTCGTCGTGATTTGATGATTTTTGTGTTAATGATCGTGTTTTTATGATTGGAACAAGTTCGAATGAGGTAATAGAACATATCTGTATTTTTGGTTGAGGTCCCGAGGGCCTCGAGTTGAATTCGGGTGGTTGAACGAGAGAATTTGGAGTTGAAGTTTGCTGGTTTTGAGTTGCAGTAGGTATTTCCGCATCTGCGGAAGGGAGACCGCAGATGCGGCTCCGCAGAAGCGGAAAATTCTCTGCAGGTGCAAAATTGGGTGAGTTCAGCAGTTCTGCAGAAGCGGAAATGAATTCGCAGAAGCGAGTCCGCAGAAGCGGGAAAATGATCGCAGAAGCGAAATGGCAATGGCTTGGGAGGTTCCACAGAAGCGGAACATTTTCCGCATTTGCGAGTCCGTAGAAGCGGACTATTAACCGCAGAAGCGGTTTTTGATGAGTTGAGGTGAAGCCGCAGAAGCGGACAGTTTCCGCAGAAGCGGAAGTCGCATAAGCAACAATTTCTCCGTAGAAGCGAAAAATGCTGAGTGTTTAATGAAACAGTGGGTTTCGATTTTCAGAAGTTAGAAAACATTTTGGGACTTCGGGAGAGGTGATTTTGGGCGATAATTGAGAGATTTCGAAGGGATTCCATCAGGTATGAACTTGTAGCTTCAAATAATGTTGTTATGGTATAAAAACAAGGATTAAACACTAATAATTCAAGGAATTTAAGGGTGAAAATGGTGGTTAGGGCTTGAAGCCTAAGAGAGGCTAAACTGATAATTTGAAGGGGCTATTGAACTCCGATTCTTGTGTAATTGATATGTACGGACTCGTGGTGAGACGAGGATTCCGGAAATGTAAATTTCTTAATTTTTTGAGAAGTGGGCCCGGGGCTCGGGTTTTGCCAACTTCGTGTTTTTGGGTGTTTGTCGAGTTCTTTCGATTGGGTTATGTTCCATTAGCCTATTTTAATGTATTCCTTGTGATTTTGATCAGATTCGGCACCTGAGGAGGTTGATTCAAGAGGGAAAAGCTTAGCGGACTAGTCTCGTGGCGGTTCGAGGTGAGTAATAGATGTGGATGATGACTTGAGGGTTTGAAACCCCGGTATATCACACTGTGACGCTATATTGAGGCGAGACACGTACTCCATGGTGAGTGCGGGGTCGAATGTGATCGGGGACTATGGCTTAGATTGCCCGAGTGATGTTGTACTGTGTTGTTAGCTATAAATTAGCTGGTAAACCTCCTACTTGGATGGTTATGGATATATTTGGGCTGCGTGCCGATTATTTGGATCCCGTAGGGAGTATTATCACTGTTTCTGTGATTTATAGCATGTTTTCATGATATCAGTCCTGAGCTAAACATTGTCCTGAAATGACTAGAAAAATTCTAAGGTTTCAAACACCTAATTGATAATTACTGATAATTGGAACTAAAACTGGTAAGTTGACTGTGCCTGTGTGGCTTGCATGCATATAGCTGGACTGATAGTGGATCGGGCTGCACGCCGCAGCGTATGTTACTATGATATTGCGCTTGGGCTGTAGGAGCCCCTCCGGAGTCTGAACCCCCACAGTGAGCGCGGGTACCCAAATGGATCGGGCTACGCGCCGTAGCGGTCATGTGCATTGCATTGCATTCATGCATTGATATATTTATCTGCTTTGATTATTTCTGTTAACTGTTATTACACTGTTAAACATGTAGGAGTACTGTTTTTAGCTTTACTTTGTGCTATATTTTCGGATTTCTTACTGTCAGACATTATACATGTCTATTACCACTGAGTTGGAAGTACTCACTTTACTCCTTGCACCTTGTGTGCAGATCTAGGTACTCCAGGAGCTAGCTGAGCTTATTGCTGTTATTCAGGGTCTTTACACGGAGTTGTCGAGGTAGCTGCCTGACGTCCGCAGGACCCGACTTCTATCATATTTTCCTGTTATTTTACATTTCCGCGTACTTCAGACTATGTTGTTTTACAGAATATTTGTGCTATTCTGGTAGAGGCTCTAGACTCATGACCCCCAGGTCTTTGGGAGGTTGTTCAGTATTGTGGACTTTTTGGATTATTTATATCTATCAGTTATATATTTGATTTCCATGTTGTTAATGATTTTCAAACAAATGATTTGAGCCTTATGCTCGGGTTGAGAGTGAAATTGGTCGGGCTTGCCTAGCAGTTGTGTTGGGCGCCATCACGACCGGGTTTAGGGTCGTGACAAGTCTCATCACATTTTCTTGGCTTGGGGGCGATTTTGTGGAGCTTCAAGAAGAGATTTTCGTCATCAATGTTCAGGTAAGTTATTCCTACCTATTTTGAGTTAAATACATTAATTATGTATGGATTTAAGCATGAAGATTAGTGTAAATTTGGGGTTTTTGTTGAAAACCTAGGAAATTATAATCTTGGATTTTAGCCACGATTTTGAGTATGAAATTAAGAGAAAATTGTATATTTGAGTTCCCAAGGTCACGGGCAAAGTTTATCTTCGAAAAATTTCGGATTCCGGGCACATGGGCCCGAGGGCATTTTTGTTAACTTTTCGTTCGGGGTTAGGAATTGTTATAAATTGGGTTGTAAAGTATAATTGAGCATATATTAATGGATTTATATGATCGTTGGCTAGTTTTGGAGCATTGTGCGTTGGTGCAAGCCTTTGGAAGAATGTAGAATGCCGGTTATGAGTCTTCGGAGCGAGGTGAGTCTCCTTTCTAATCTTGTGAGGGGGAATTTACCCCATAGGTGAAGTGAATGATTGTGTACTCCTAATTGTGGGGGCTACGTACGCATGAGGTGACGAGAGTCCATGCGTAGCTACTATTATGCTACTGTCCGGGTAGTCTAGGACCCAAAAGCATATTATACTTGGATTAGTTGTGAACCCATTGATGGCTTGAAATGCTTAAATCATATTAAATTAATAAACGGATTTTTAAAAAGACTTAAGCTTTGTTTTCTCAAATTATTAAAGAGAATTGGCTTTTCTTGGATATTTGCTTCCTGACTTCTAAACTGATTGTCTGTCTGCGTATGTTTATTTTGGAACGGGCCGAACGCCACGACAGATTAAATAGATGCATCTATGGTACGGGCCGCTCGACCCTCGGCAGTGCACAATTTACATTTCTGTTGGAGCGGGCCGTCGACCTCGGCATGATTTGCGCATGGTTGTGCTGTTGTCTTGAACTTATTAAAGTTGCTACTGTCTCACCCTGGCTCGAGATTAATTTGTTGATAATAAAGAGGAATTTTGGAAATTTCATATGAAAGAATTATATGTTTACTTGTTTCCTCTACTTGGATTAAAAAAAATCATGTTATAAAATAAATCCACCGTTTAATATGTATATTGAGGATAAATAGTTATTGGACTATTAGAGAGTGTCAGAGTTGACCATCTCGTCTCTATCCCTTCGGGATTAGGCGGGACACTCACTGAGTACACGTTGATTACGTACTCATACAACACTTCTGTGCATTTTTGCTGCATAGGTATATATACCTCTAGCAGCCTATTGGGCGTAGAAGCATGGATGACGCTGGGACTAGATGAGCTGCATCATTCAAGGCGACCGCAGCCAGGGTAGTCCCTTCCAGTGTACTGTATTGTAATGGCCCGACTGGTCATTTTTAGAATTTATGCCCCGATCCCCTATTAACTGCTGTCCCTAAGTTCATTTCTGCAATTGTGGGTTGCCGGGACGTTCGGTATTAGGATTTGGAGTGTTTTGGGACACTTAGTCCCCAAATGAGAGCTTTAGAGTTGAAAAAATGATTCATATTCGGAACAGTGTGAAGACGACCTCGGAATGGAAATCTGATGGTTCCGTTAGCTCCGTTAGGTGATTTCGGGGTTGGGAGCGTGTTCGGAATGTATTTTGGAAGTCTGTAGCTCATTTAGGCTTGAAATGACAAAGTTTGAATTTTTGAAGTTTCCGGTCCGATAGTGAGTTTTTGATCCGAGGGTTGGATTGGAATTATGGAAGTTGCAGTAGCTCCGTCATGTCATTTTGGATGTGTGCGCAAAATTTCAGGTCATTCGGACGACGTTTGGATAGGTTTTTGATCGAAAGTGTGTTTGGTTAGAATTTCAAGTTCCTAGGCTTGAATCTTGGCTTAAATCGGGTTTTCGGCGTTGTTTTGGGTGGTTTAAGGATTGGTACAAGTTCGAGTATGGTATTAGGTGGTATTGGTGTTTTTGCTTTGGATCCCGGGGGTCCCGGGATGATTTCGGATGCTCAACGGGTTAATTTTTGGAAGTTAGAAGGAAAATTGCAGCAGGCTTCTGTTGTTTTCGCTTCTGCGGCTTGGGAACCGCAGAAGCGGTTCCGCAGAAGCGGCCTTTACGCCGCAGAAACGACCTTTGCGCCATAGAAACGATAAAGCTCCTCCTCCTCTGAGACCGCAGAAGCGGTCTATTATCCGCATAAGCGGCGCCGCAGAAGCGGCTTTGAAGCCGCATAAGCGGAGTCGCGGAAGCGACCTAGGCACCGCAGAAGCGGAAGCTGGGCTTCCCTCCAATTTCCGCAGAAGCGGAATATTTTTCGCATAAGCGGAGCCGTAGAAGCGGCTTGTTAATCGCAGAAGCAATTTTGAGACTTCCCCTCATAGACCGCAGAAGCGGTCATTGTTCCGCAGAAGCGTGACCGCAGAAGCGGTCCCTTGACCGCAGAAGCGGAAATGCCTGGCCAGAAATAGGATATATCGAGGGTTTAATTCCATAAGTGTGAAAATCAATTTTGAGCTCGAGCAAGGGCAATTTTTCAAGTAATTTTCAGAGGCAACAATTGGGTAACGATTCCTTACTCCCTTATGATTAATACTCACTAATCTAACCTCAAATTCAACTTTAATTTCGGATTTTTGAATGAAAGTTGGGGTAAAGTTCTTAGACCTAATTGTGAGGATTTGAGGGGGTATTTGATCTCCGATTTGGGAGATTTTTATATGGTTAGACTCGTGAGAGTACGAGGTTTCTGAAAACATAAAAATTATTCGATTCCGAGACGTTGGCTGGAGGGACATTTTGGTCATTTTACCTATTTTTGCGCCCTAGTTTTGATTTTAATAGTGGAATCAGTTAATTGCAATATTATTTACAATATGAAATTGGTTTGAATAGATTTGGGCCACGCGGAGTCGGATACTCATGGCAAGGGCATCGTTCCCTAGTTGATTTAGCACCGGTTCGAGGTAAGTGGCTTGCCTAACCTTGTGTGGGGGACTTCGTCCCTTAGGATGTGATAATTGGTAATTGAA
>MU692781.1:71210-90445 GCA_026770625.1 Nicotiana glauca
ATTCCAAAAGTTGGAGTAGGTCCGTAATGTCAAATATGACTTGTGTGCAAAATTTGAGGTCAATCGAACGTGATTTGATAGGTTTAAACATCGGAAATAGAAGTTGGGAAGTTTAAAGTTCATAAAGATTGAATTGGAGCGTAATCCGTGATTTTCGTGTTGTTTGATGTGATTTGAGGCCTCGAGCAAGTCTGTAATGTGTTTTGGGACTGGTTGGTGTGATTGGTTGGGGTCCCGGGGGCCTCGAGTGGATTCCGAATGGCTAACAGATCGAAATTGTCAATTAATGCATAGTTGAAGGGTCTGGTTGCTGGTATTTCCGCTTCTGCGGAAAATGGGACCGCAGAAGCGGCCCCGCAGGTAAGTTACTCCTACCTATTTTGAGTTAAATACATTAATTATGTATGGATTTAAGTATGAAGATTAGTGTAAATTTGGGGTTTTTGTTGAAAACCTAGGAAATTATAATCGTGGATTTTAGCCACGATTTTGAGTATGAAATTAAGAGAAAATTGTATATTTGAGTTCCCAAGGTCATGGGCAAAGTTTATCTTCGAAAAATTTTGAATTCTGGGCACGTGGGCCCGAGGGCATTTTTGTCAACTTTTCGTTCGGGGATAGGAATTGTTATAAATTGGGTTGTAAAGTATAATTGAGCATATATTAATGGATTTATATCATCGTTGGCTAGTTTTGGAGCATTGTGCATTGGTGCAAGCCTTTGGAAGAATGTAGAATGCCGGTTATTAGTCTTCGGAGCAAGGTGAGTCTCCTTTCTAATCTTGTGAGTGGGAATTTACCCCATAGGTGAAGTGAATGATTGTGTGCTCCTAATTGTGGGGGCTACGTACACACGAGGTGACGAAAGTCCGTGCGTAGCTACTATTATGCTACTGTCTGGGTAGTCTAGGACCCAAAAGCATATTATACTTGGATTAGTTGTGAACCCATTGATAGCTTGAAATGCTTAAATCATATTAAATTAATAAACGGATTTTTAAAAAGACTTAAGCTTTGTTTTCTCAAATTATTAAAGAGAATTGGCTTTTCTTGGATATTTGCTTCTTGACTGATTGTCTGTCTGCGTATGTTTATTTTGGAACGGGCCGAACGCCTCGGCAGATTAAATAGATGCATCTATGGTACGGGCCGCTCGACCCTCGGCAGTGCAAAATTTACATATCTGTTGGAGCGGGCCGTCGACCTCGGCATGATTTGCGCATGGTTGTGCTGTTGTCTTGAACTTATTAAAGTTGCTACTGTCTCACCCTGGCTCGAGATTAATTTGCTGATAATAAAGAGGAATTTTGGAAATTTCCTATGAAAGAATTATATGTTTATTTGTTTCCTCTACTTGGATTAAAAAAAATCATGTTATAAAATAGTATATTAAGGATAAATAGTTATTGGACTATTAGAGAGTGTCAGAGTTGACCATCTCGTGTCTACCCCTTCGGTATTAGGAGGGACACTCACTGAGTACACGTTGATTACGTACTCATTCTACACTTCTGTGTATTTTTGTTGCACAGGTAAATATACTTCTAGTAGCCTATTGGGCGTAACAGCATGGATGACGATGGGACTAGGTGAGCTACATCATTCGAGGCGACCGCAGCCAGGGTAGTCCCATCCAGTGTACTGTATTTACTTTCCGTCCACTGTATTCCGGACGGATGTTGTATTTTATTTCTCTTATCTGTAGTTGGTCATGTACTTGTGACACCGGGTTTCTGGGATAGTTTTCAACAGATTTGTTCTAATCGTTATTATTTAAATTTGAATTCAACATGTGAACTTTTATTTGTGAAAATAGAAGGAAAGACCTTAGATTTTCTAAAGTATTAAAAGAGGAATTTATTGATAACTTAGTTGGCTGGCCTGACAGTGATGTCCGGCGCCACCACGACCCTTAGTGGATTTTGGATAGTGACAATTATCTATTGGTACTTTACTATCCCAATCACACTTTAAACTCTCCTACTTTTGCATAAGTTCATCCATTGTTAGCTTCCTGCTTCCACTAGCATCAGACATTATTTTTTTGAAAAAGCTAAAATGCTACTGATGAATATAAATTTAATGAAAGATGATAGAATTTTCTAGTGAACTTATTGTTTTAATATATCTAAGTGTGCACCTACTAAATTTAATATGTATGTATAAATATAAAGTTAACTTTTCAGGTATGTTAGATGTTTTATTAGGTTCTGAGAAATGTAGCTTTTCGCACATTCCAAGAAAAGTAGGTTGTAAAATACGACAAGAATCTGGATTGTGCACATCCAGTATATAATACTGGAAATTATGCTTTTGCATGATATTTATCCAGTTTAATATACTGGATATAATGTTTCAGTACTTTAAATAACCATTGGGTGCAGTCTTTTATGTATTTTTAACCACAATTTATATTATACGTTAGGAGTTGTGTTAGAGTAATAATTACATTTTCTGTCTTTTCATAGAATTCTAGTATATTTTATGGATAGTAATTTGAATTTTATATTTTTACAGCTTTATAGTAATTTAGTATAATAGAGTCTATATTGCTTTTCAATGATGCGGAATTCAGTAAAGCGTACCTCGAATTTTTCATGTATATTATAATGGATATATACCACCTGATAGTATAATCTCCTGTATTTTGTAATGGAAGTCTCCAATCCTGATATAATAAAATAGATTTAGTAATTTATTTTCTTTATTTTGTGATACACATAGCTTTATATTATGATGTAATATCTATTTTAACTACGTCACATACAAGTGACCGTAATATAGTTGCCTATAATATTTCATAATTTTTTTTACTTTACATAACCAAATTTGTGTGCAGTTTTTTATGTGTTTTATACCGCAAATATACATTGGGAGATGTGTCACACAAACAATTATATTTTCACTCATTTCATAGGATTCTACTATATTTTATGGATAGTAATTTAGATTTCATATTATATTAATCAAGTATACTGCAGTCTATATTGCTTTTCCAAACGACGCGCCGCTAAACCGTACCTCGAATTTCAAAACGACGCGCCATATATTATCTCGAATTTCAAAATACACAATCGTTAGGGTTTAATTGCTTGTTCTAGAGGTTTAATTTTTGAAATGTCAAACTAAATTTCTAACAGTTGACTTTTTATGGGTAGAAAGCACTCTCTCAAGCGTAAAAAACCTATTCATCCAATCTCAGTGTCATAAGATTTTTCTGATTTTGTTATGGATAACAATTATTCTCTTACAATGGCAAAATCTTATATGAAAGATGCTCCAAGTGCGCATGTAGTTGGTGTATCATTATCAGCAAGTGGAACAAAGGTTGTTACATTAGAACAGACTCGTTCACAAAGGGCTAAGGCAAGAAATACCTCTAGATCACCTTCGAATACCTCTGGGTCAGCTAGTATTAGAATAACTCGTTCTCAAAGGGCGAAGGAATGCAAAATTAGTGGTTCTAAATGTGTCAAGGAACCAGAAGTTGATGTTTCTCAAAATAATATAAAGTCTACAAAAAAGAGGAGGGATTCTGAATCAAGTATTCATAAGAGAAGACATTCCAAATCGTTTTTTAAGTTAAAACATATTACACATTATTTGATTTATACATGCTCTATATAGTGTATACCATGTAATATACTTATATATGTGTCTGTATTGTATTGCAGCTTAGTGCAAGTGATAGACCAATACTTGGCAGTAACTTCAATTGTGAGATTGTTAGCAATTTGAAAACAAAATTATCAACAATGTAACTTGAACTTTTTAAGTCAACTTGTTTTGGATATTTGTTAGATTTGCCTAGTATAAAAGTGCAAACACAGTTAATATATTATTTGTTAACCAAGGAGGTAGAAAAAGGGAAAGCGAATCAAATGGTCTTTATTGTCAATGGGGTAAAGCTACATTTTGGATTGGCAGAGTTTGCTTTTGTAAGTGGATTAAAATGTACAGTTGACGTATAGCTTTCTAGTGAAGATACACAAAAGAATAATGGTTCAATTGCAAAGTACTTTATGGATTACCCTTATGTTTCTAAAGAACACCTTGTGGATTATTTTCTTACAAAAACATTTGACTCTAATGAAGATGCTATTAAGATAGCAGTGCTATTTGTTGTAAATTCATTCCTCTTTTCTATTAAGAACACCAAACATATTGATAAGAAGTACTTGAACTTGGTTGACAAGGGCGATTACAATAGTTATCCATGGGGAATAGATTTATATGAGGAAATAGTTAGAACAATGTCAGGTATTTTGGATAAGCAACGACAGTATTATTGGAATGTATGATTCCCTTATGCTATTCAGATATGGTTCTACGAATGTTTTAGATATTTACATAGTTCTGTTGCTCGTAGGTGTCAAAATATATCTCCACCAATTCTTCGATGGAGTATTACACGGCAGCTGAAATTTGAAGTGTTAAATGATAAGTTATATGGCTTACCTTCTGAGAAGGTAACTTAATTTCTTTTTTGTTTTCTCATGTATTAAGAGTTACTGTTTCTATATATACTTTTTTACTAAATTTTAGTAAATTGTATGTATGTAGTTGAATTTAAGGAATATGCCTCTTGAGAATGAGATTGCGGATAATGTTGATCAGAAATACGTTACTTCAGATGATGATTTTGTTGATCGTCCACCTGAGAGTTTAAAAAGACAGTGCCAAATGATAATTAATGTGAATGTGAAAAGGCAGCGGACACCTTCTAATGTTTTGGAGAAGAAGGGGATAGATGGTAATAATTTGAAGAAACAGGGGAAAGCTGCTAATGAAACATCAAAAATAAAAAGTATCGGTGCTAATGATTTGGAGAAGCAGATGGACAATGTCTCTAATAGTATTAATGTTACGGCAGCAAATAATAAAAATATAAATGATTTTCATAAAAAGGTGGTGGAGAATATTCATAACCAACATCAAGGTATAAGTAAAGTCTCTGTTGACCCGCCAACTAAACATAGTGAGTGGTATGTTCAGTTTAAGATTTTGCAAGATGGCCAAGATGAATTGAAGAAAGAAGTATCATCATTGAAAAAGGAATACAAGGAAGAACTAGTAGTTTTAAAAAAATATCTTGATGGAAAATTTGTTGAGGTGTTCAATGCAATCAATTTAATGAAGAAGAGCACGTTAGAGGTATACTAGTACTTTTGTTTTGTTTTTTTTTTCTTTTTTTCTTTTGGTTGTTTTACATCTAATATTATTTTATTTGAACTTTTTGCTGCAGCATCACCACAATGGAGATGTGAAAAAATATGTAGAAGGTGATAGTGATCAGAAGCAGGATGCGGTCAATGAAATCAAAAAAGGTATAGTATAAAATATACTTTTTGTAACGCTTCAATTTCTTTCAGTCCAATTTGTCGTTTTATGTGTTATTTTAGTCTTTTAATTATGCAAGTGAGTCTGTATTATGTTTTTGGATGCATTGGTATAATTGATTGGCCTCTTGAGTGGCCTCGGGTACGTATAAAAAAAATGTATTGTTAAAAAATGTATAAAAACGTAAAGCTATATATTCAAAAAAATGTATTTATATTTTTTCTGACATATTAATGTATTTTTTATGTAGCATCTGGTTTTGCTGATGTTGGAATTCCAGATGAAGATAAATGGTTAGAAATAGGAGATTTAGAGGCTCATAAATTAACAGCTGAGCTTTGTAAGCAAACAAGAAATGAAGATATTACGTCTGGTAAGATGACTAAAGAGTCATTCAATGAAGATGTTCTATCATCCAAGTCCCCTTCTTCGCGTTCGCATCACAATTCTCGCGAACGTGTAAGCCAATTTAGGGCCCCAGTATTTCCCTTCTTCGCGTTCGCATTATGGAAATCGTGATTGCGATGGTTTGCTGTTTCCTCCATCGCGTTCGCGTCCCTTGATACGCGTTCGTGTAGGCCAATCTTGGACCCCCCCCCAGCATTTTTCCTCTACACGTTCGCGTTTACATCAACGCGATGGCGATGACTTTTCCAGCTTACCCTTCGCGAACGCGTCCCCTTTCCCGCGAACGCGAAGGGCAAATTCGCCCAGTGATTTTTAAAGTTCAAAACATAACCATTACGGGATTATTCCCATTCTTTCATAAAACTTGTCTTCCCCGAGCTCTAGGGACGATTTTTGAAGCTCTTCTTCACCAAAGTCTTTGGGTAAGTAATTCCCACCTAATTCCTTTACTCCTTTTCATTAATTACTGAAATCCTAGACCCAAATCATGAAATCAAAGTAGAAAGTAGGGGTTTTGGGTAGAGTTAGGATTTTGAGAATTTTGGGTGATTCAACCTCAATTTGGGGTCGAATCTTAAAACAAATTACATATTTGAACTCGTGGGGTTATGGGTGATTGGGTTTTGGTCCGAGCCTCGTGTTTGGACCATGTGGGCCCGGAGTCGAATTTTGGTATTTTTGGAAGAATACTAGGAAATTCATATCTAGGCTATGGGATGTTGCCATTGAGTCTTTATTGTTATTATTGAATTAATTATGCCTAGATATCATTGTTTCGGAGTCAGATTGTAGAGGAAAGGCGGTATTTAAGGATTGATTGCTATTCTTTGGACCAAGGTAAGTATTTGATCTAACTTTGGCTTGAGGAAATAGGATTAGAGTATTATTATTTGCTAATTGCTAAATGATCGAGTACAATGTATAGGCATGGTGACGAGTATCTATACACTTGTGTCTAGCATGACCGTGACTCCTGAATGGCTAAACTATTGAATTCTTAATTGTTGTTTATGAGGACTTGGTTGGAAATCTTTAAACATTGAGCAGGTAATTGTTGAGACTGAGCATTGATTTAAATATGTTATGTAGAAATTGAATAAGTTTGGTTATAGCTGGACTTCCCCTTGCCGGGATAGTTTATTATATTATCTTGTTTCCTTGCCGGGATTATTTGTGTATTGTGTTGAAAGAAATGGGATCGTGTGGCACGCAGACCACCTATATATTATGAAATGGGATCGTGTGGAACGGTGACCACTTATATATTATGAAATAGGATCGTGTGTGTCACGACCCAATTCCCAAACCCGGTCATGATGGCGCCTCTCGTGAAGACAAGGCCAGCCAACAGAACAACAATGCTCCTTTTAACAGTTAATAAACATAAATGAATGGATAAATACGACTTAATGACATTAATAACTGATATTTACAATCCAACACAGCCCGACCGGGGTGTCAAAAGTCACGAGCATCTAAAGAAGTCTGAACACAACTATAGGACAATAATATACACAATAAAATCTAAAATCAAAAGACGAAGTCCGGTGCAGCGAACGCTGGCGGTCACCTTGCTCAACTATAGTAGTAATACCTTCAATCAGCTATTAACCCGCTTCCGGGTGAACAATACCTGCAACTGCACGCGAGGTGCAGGGAGTAAAGTGAGTACTCTAACTCAATGAGTAATAAAAGTAAATAATAACTGAGTGGTAAGAAAACACGTAAAGCACTCCATCATGCTATATAGGCAGTGCAAATCTTTGAGAAAACAGTAAAACAATGAAATCCTTTCGAAAATATCTTGGCTCAGTTAAAACTTCCTTTGAAAATATTCTTTCCAATAGTTAAGCAAATGAACGTGAAGGCAGATGGTGCAAATCAGCACATAAGTCAGCCCCTCGGGCACAACACTCCACTAACAAAATAACACCAGGGTGCCTGGTAAACAGTGCAAGACGTAGCATGGATGGCAATGAAATGAGAGTGCTGAATGTCATGACACGTAGTACAACAGGAACCAATGCATGAATGCAATGCAATGCATATGACCACTGCGGCGTGTAGCCCGATCCATTTGGGTACCCGCGCTCACTGTGGGGGTTCAGACTCCGGAAGGGCTCCTACAGCCCAAGCACAATATCAACATAGCATCGCTACGGCATGCAGCTCGATCCATCCTCAGTCTAGAACATGCACGTAATCCTTTCGGGCAATATTAAAGTAATAGCTCTCAGCTCAAAATGTCAAAAAATGTAGCTTAAGTTTCAAATCTTAGAAATATGGCTGAACATTTCAAAAACAGTGCCTAAACTCATGACTGAAATCAAATAATATGCAAAGTAATGCGAAAATAGTGATATCAATCCCTGAAGGATTCACATAGTTGGCAATTAGCCCAAACATGGCAATCAACCCAATATTATAATGATAACAAGTAGTTTCAGTCAAATACGCGGTAAGCTAATCAATCGGGACGGACCAAGTCCCAATCCCCAGCGGTGCTCTACCCCACGCCCACTATCCGACGTGCAAGTCACCTCAATATAGCACTACTATGTGCAATCCGGGGTTTCAAACCCTCAGGATATCATTTACAAGTATTACTCACCTCGAACCGGTGAAATTCCTCGCTCGCGGTGCCTTTTCCCCTTAAATAGGCATCCACGCGCGTCGAATCTAACCAAAATCAGAGCAAATACATTACAATATGCCAAGGGAACAACACCCAATCGAAAACAATCGAAATATAGCAAAAATCTCGAAACTAGCAGAACTCGAGCCCCGGGGCCACTTCTCGAAAAATCACAAAACTTACATTACCGAATTCCTCGTCTCGCCACGAGTTCATACATACCAAACTCCCAAATCCGAGCTCAAATGACCTATCAAATTCCAATTTGAAATATCAAAAACTCAAGCCCTAGCTTCACCATCTTTTGATGAATTTCAACCCATTTTCATGTTAAATCTAACATAATTTCATGTATTTAGGTCAAAGGAATTACCTCCAATCACACCTAGTCGAAATCCCCCTTTAAATCTGTCCAATAGCTCTCAAGCTCGTTTAAAAATGGTGGAAATAACATAACCCTCGCGGAGCAAAAACGAATATAAAACTCCAACTGGCTTCAGGGTTTTCCGCTTCTATGGTCCCCACACCCTCTTCTGCGTGACCTCTTCTGCGGTTTTTGTCCCCTTACGCGGAATTTCATTAAATCACCAAGGCCGCTTTTGCGACACAATTTTCCGCTTCTGCGAAATCTCACCTACATGCCTAAACTGCTTCTGCGACTTCGTGTCCGCTTCTGCGGACTCGCTTAGGCGAAAATACTTTTGCTTCTGCGGAACTTCCCAACTCAGCCTTAAACCGCTTATGCGACCAATCCCTCGCTTCTTCGGTCCAGTTCCGCAAAAGTGAGCATACCAGATACCAGCAAACATCTGCCACCCTCTCAACTTGAATTTCATCCCGTTAGCCATCCGAAATCGCCCCGAGGCCACCGGGACCTCAACAAAAGGCACCAACACATCCTAAAACATTATTCAAACTTACTCCAATCATCAAAACACCTCAACTAACACCGAAATCATCGGATTACACCGGATTCAAGCCTAAGTTTTCTTAAAACTTCCGAAATGCGCATTCGATCAAAAACCCGACCAAGACACATCCGAATGATCTAAAATTTTGCACACATATCCAAAATCACCTAACGAAGCTACAGCAACTCTCGGAATTCCATTCCGACCCTCGGATCAAAATCTCACCTATCAACCGAAATTCGCAAAAATACTAACTTCGCCAATTCAATCATAATTGTACACCGGACCTCCAAAATCAATTCCGATCACGCTCCTAAGTCACAAATCATCCCCCGAAGCTAACCGAAACACCTGAAATAACATCCGAGCCCTATAACTCATAAGTCAACGTACGGTTGGCTTTTCCAACTTAAGCCTTCCTTAAAGAGACTAAGTGTCTCATTTCTTATCAAAACCAATCCAAATCAACTCTAACACGCCACATACCGATAACAAAACATGAAGAAGCATAAAATGGGGGAAACGAAGCAGTAACACATGAGACAACGGGTCGGGTCGGGTCGGGTCATCACATCCTCCCCAACTTAAACAAATGCTCATCCTTGAGCGTACCCAAAGTTGTACTAGAAGCAACCCAATAGTTGAATGACCTTACCAAGCATATACCCGGGGTGATCCCTCGTCACCCTATCTCGCATAGGTCCGATAACACAATATAGCTGAAATTTCACGGTCCATCTAAATCATAAACCGTAGGACCGCATTGCACTTTCCGAAATCATACACAAGATCAGAACCTCACGTCTACATTCAGAATAAACCTGAACCAGCTATAATAACCTATACCTACAACCTCAGGTGAAGTCATATGATATATCACATAAATCAAACACTCGGAACAATAGCCTCTATTCATAGCAGTTGCCCACCATAGCCAAATACCGATAGAAGACTTCTTACTAGCTAAAGCCTTATTCCAACACTTTCATATACTGCCAACGACAAATGAAACACGCGATAAACCGCAACCATTGCTCAGATCAGCCATTCATGAAGCCACTTCTCTTTGACTAATACCACAACAGATTTCCGGGTTGAACCCCGATATTATCCTTCTAATCAGCTGAGATCAAATATGTTCGTATTCATTAATGACTCCAATGATCACCTCAAATACAACACACCACTCTGGTGATACGACGCCTCAATACAGGCCTAAGCCACAACTTTCATAATACACGCACCAATAAGAAACAGTGTGAACACACTCAAATCATGACAAATGACTCAAACGAAAGAGCTGTAACTCAAGTCCATCAGTATCATCACAACACAAGGCTGAGACCCTGTCTCACATCATAGAGATAGAACACCTGAACCTACCTTGAAAGGTCATAACTCCACGTAGCCTCGCTACAATGCGCGATCCTACCCAAACACTGTTGCACCTGACACATCTCAAGTCGCTACGCTCAAAATCAATAGCCACACACAATTTGATGTCTGAAACCAAGGAAATTCATTACACCCACGGTGACACAAATAACATACGACACACAACCTGGTAGGTCATAACCAATATTCCATTTACCAAGCAACACTCAATTACTCTTCCCGTTCGACTTCCTCTATGAATCCTCAATAGAACCACGCCACATGAGCCCATATCCAACAAATCTTAATGTCTCACAGCACAGAAAGCAACTCATAGATCTCCCCAAATCACTATTAAGTTCAATAACGATCGAATCAACCTATCCCTCAACAATACCACTCAAAACTAACCAAGCTAACTCAAGCCAAATACATAGCCACATCGGCTTGCCAACGAACTCAATACCAAAAAGCCTGAAGCTTCTCCTTCCACTACCATAACTCTTGTCGGAGTTGTACGATACGGTGCCCGGCACCAAATAAATACCGAAATCCACAATCTCGCCCGGCGACATGCCCGGCCACAAGAAACGCATCCTCCCTCAATATCGGAACTGAATCAATGGTAGAAACCTCTACACTGACATCCGCAACGAAGGCCCAATTAAGAAAAGCAATCCTTCCCAGCCGTCCGCTGGTCCTTGGAATACAACCACTCTGCTAGAACATAATCCGATGCACTCCGCCACGCAACCTGTGGCATTTTCCGACATAACCCAAAGCACCATAGTCTAGAATAACCCAACACTGAGACAATCAGTCTACACCCCAATATCATATCCAAAATCTAATATATCAAGCAAAGAAAGATTAACTCGGGCTTCCAAATCCCAATAGCTGCTAACGGTACCAATACACACGATCCACAACCGCTACACAATCTGAACCTGAGAACTCCCAGTCTCCAACTCCATATAGCACACGAATCACTGTACCTGATCCGAAATTCCGCAGTATGAATACATATTGCACCTCGAGTACCCAATCATTCCGCGAAAGATATTCTAAAATTCTCCTGTGCCATCAAACAAACTCAGATATCAACAGTCGATTTAGAAAGAAAGTGCCGCAATACTACCGAAGTATCATCAGTTTAATCACATTACCCTTTCCTGAGACGTATACTCTTGTCAAATCACTTCCAATTAGCAGTATCATTTCCTTGTTCATCTGAGGCTACCAATTGCCTAAGGGTTTTCTGAACTTCCTTTCAGAACTGAACTGAAACCTCGCACACGCCAGTCTCGGTCCTCTACAACATACCGCATATACCATACCCTCCAAGGATAACATGAGAACTTTTATCTCCCGTCCGCGCCTCAGACATCGACACACTCAACTAGTCAAGAACTTTCATTGATCCCATTTAGAATAAAAATCATTACACACTCCATGCTCCACATGTCCATAGAAAATATACATCTCCAAACCACGATGAAACCCAACAAAACTTCTCTCCCAATTCCATTTGCACAGGCTAAACTGTCAGGACTCAATTCTTCTAACTAGACCAAGCTAAACAAGCTATCAGAACTCAAGAGCTTTGCTGCAAAATACCTGTACGAACTCATTTCCTCGAACACACACAAAGAATTAATCATATCCTTACCATACTGATTCGGTCCACTAACAAGCCACTTCATTTATCTAGGTTTAATTCTGATTCATTTTCAACTTTATATTCCCTCTTGTTGTAGCACCAAAGTTCCTCAACTCAGGCTCACTACACGAGACCCAAGCACAAGACCACACTGTCTAAGACCCACAAGCAACTGAATACTCTCTCAAATATTCCTAGGAACACAACATTCCCAAAATAATCTACTAGGAAGAACTTCCTGTGAACCCAACTATGTTACCTTTATTTTCCTGATACTGATGCATAGAATCCCATAATTAACATAAAAATACCACAAGTCTTGACATTTTCCAATGAAAACACAGTCTCTAACCACATACATAACCTTAAAACACATGATCATTACATGTAAAATCTTGAACACATTAGAATCTTTCTTGAAAGTCATTCACTCTTATTCAAACTGCAAATTACCTGACTCAATGAATAGAACCACTCGTGCCTTATTAGCACTCTGACACCGTAGGATATGATCTCATTCCAATACAAACAAATATCTTCCTTCTCTATACGCTAAGCATTCGTTATCATCAACAGCTCAAGACATCCTATTATTCCCACACATCTATGAAGCACCATATAACCTTTGTCAAAAATTTTCTTCACTTGTGCCATCCTCGGCTCAATTTCTGTAACCAGAAATGATCCGCAGCATACCTCAAAAAGGAACCAACATAGCACATAACCGTACCATCAGCTAATCAATAACAACCTCCCCAAGTTGGCTCGAAGCCATATATCAGGACACACTCAATAACCCATAATACTTTTACTCTAATGATGCCACAATATCATAGTGAGATTAAACTCAAATCGTCTACAAGTTTGTGAAAACACCGATCATCTAGTACCATAATCCTCTACAAATCTCACGTTCATCCCCACATCAGTTGAGTCCACTCTCTTAAGCGACATGAATTTTCAAATTTCTACATGTACCATTCAATTACACATGAGATCTTCTAACATACACATAAGGATCATATCACTTAAGAACACTCCGCAGGAGATATCCCACCTGTTTCGCCTCAATTTAGTATTTCAGCATGCCTTCCACCATCATATACATTACACAGTCATTTAGTCTTCTTGGGTCTAAACTCATACCGTCACATGTAATGCACTACCCTCCCCAACTAGGAGACACAAAAATATTCTTCACGCGCCCATATTCGAGCTACACATCGAATCACAATAGGAATCGAATCACTTAATAGTTCATCTATTATCCAGCAGACTTCTTCGTCACTACCAAGTCATATAGATACATCTCGTAGTACTAACATACTCACCACATGAATACCAAATCGCCATTCCGGCTAATAGGGACAATACCAAACATATAAGTTCAAAACACTTGCTCACACAATCAGTACCTCGGTGCTCAAGCCATAGGCAAAGATCCGGCCTAAAGTCCTCCAGACTGGCCCAACATCAAACTCACGGAGATCACATCTCGCCCCTTGATCGGGGAATCACAAGCCATCAAGGCACATACAATACTGAGCATTCATGTGCGCATACAGATGTGAGGAAGGAATTTCAAGAGTTATATTCCAAGCTAAATCAAGTACGCACGATAAGAATTCCAAGAATGGGAAGTTTTCCGAAAGGTTCTGCAGCCTCTCGAGGATAAATACAGACATCTCCGTACCGATCCACAAAACTCTACTAAACCTTCTCATGACTCGCGAGACCTAGTAACCTAGGCTCTAATGCCAACTTGTCACGGCCCAATTCCCAAACTCGATCGTGATGACACCTCTCGTGAAGACAAGGCCAGCCAACAGAACAACAATGCCCCTTTTAACAGTTAATAAACATAAATGAATGGATAAATATGACTTAAAGGCATTCATAACTGATATTTACAATCCAGCACAGCCCGACCGAGGTGTCACAAGTCACAAGCATCTAAAGAAGTCTAAACACAACTACAGGGCCAATAATATATAAAATAATATCTGAAATCAAAAGACGAAGTCTGGTGCCGCGAATGCTGGCGGTCACCTTGCTCAACTACATTAGTAATACCTTTAATCAGCTATTAACCCGCTTCCGGGTGAACAATACCTGCAACCACACGCGAGGTGCGGGGAGTAAAGTGAGTACTCCAACTCAATGAGTAATAAAAGTAAATAATAACTAAGCTGTAAGAAAACACGTAAAGCACTCCATCATGATATATAGGGCAATGCAAATCTTTGAGAAAATAGTAAAACCGTGAAATCCTTTTGAAAATATCTGGGCTCAGTTAAAACTTCCTTTGAAAATATTCTTTCCAACAGTTAAGCAAATGAACGCGAAGGCAGATGGTGCAAATCAACACATAAGTCATCCCCTCGGGCACAACACTCCACTAATAAAATAACACCAGGTTGCCTGGTAAATAGTGCAAGACATAGCATGGATGCCAATAAAATGAGAGTGCTGAATGTCATGACGTGTAGTATAACAGGAAACAATGCATGAATGCAATGCAATGCATATTCCCGCTGCGGCATGCAACCCGATCCATTTGGGTACCCGCGCTCACTGTGGGGGTTCAGATTCCGGAGGGGCTCCTACAGCCCAAGCACAATATCAACATAGCATCGCTACGGCATGCAGCTCGATCCATCCTCAGTCTAGAACATGCATGTAATCCTTTCGGGCAATATTAAAGTAATAGCTCTCAGCTCAAAACGTCAAAAAATGTAGCTTAAGTTTCAAATCTTAGAAATATGGCTGAACATTTCAAAAATAGTGCTTAAACTCAGGACTGAAATCAAATAATATGCAAAGTAATGCGAAAATAGTGATATCAATCCCTGAAGGATTCACATAGTTGGCAATCAGCCCAATATTATAATGATAACAAGTAGTTTCAGTCAAATATGCGGTAATCTAATCAATCGGGACGGACCAAGTCCCAATCCCCAGCGGTGCTCTACCCCACGCCCACTATTCGGCGTGCAGATCACCTCAATATAGCACTTTGATGTGCAATCCGGGGTTTCAAACCCTCAGGATATCATTTACAAGTATTACTCACCTCGAACCGGTGAAATACCTCGCTCGTGATGCCTTTACCCCTCAAATCGGCCTCTACGCGTGTCAAATCTAACCTAAATCAGAGTGAATACATTACAATATGCCAAGGAAACAATACCCAATCGAAAACAATCGAAATATAGCAAAAATTTTGAAACTAGCAAAACTCGGGCCCCGGGCCCACTTCTCAAAAAATTACAAAACTTACATTACCGGATTCCTCATCTCGCCACGAGTTAATACATACCAAGAACTCCCAACTCCGAGCTCAAATGACCTATCAAATTCCAATTTCAAATATAAAAAACTCAAGCCCTAGCTTCACCCTTTTTTGATGAATTTCAACCCATTTTCATGTTAAATCTAACATAATTTCATGTATTTAGGTCAAGGGACTTACCTCCAATCACGCCTAGTCGAAATCCCCCTTCAAATCCGTCCAATAGCTCTCAAGCTCGTTTAAAAATTATGGAAATAACATAACCCTCGCGGAGCAAAACGAATATAAAACTCCTACTGG
The DNA here is from genome assembly GCA_026770625.1 of Nicotiana glauca. Classification (NCBI taxonomy): domain Eukaryota; kingdom Viridiplantae; phylum Streptophyta; class Magnoliopsida; order Solanales; family Solanaceae; genus Nicotiana; species Nicotiana glauca. The sequence goes on from MU692781.1 coordinate 87,131, forward strand.
CTTCAGGGGTTTCCGCTTCTGCGGTCCCCACGCCCGCTTCCGCATGACCGCTTCTGCAGTTTTTGTCCGCTTACGCGGAATTTCATTAAATCACCAAGGCCGCTTCAGCGTCACAATTTCCTGCTTATGAAAAATCTCACCTCCATGCCCAAACCGCTTCTGCGACTTCGTATCCTCTTCTGCGGACTCGCTTAGGCGAAAATACTTCTGCTTCTGCGGATTTCGCTTCTACGGAACTTCCCAACTCAGCCTTAAACCACTTATGCGACCAATCCCTCGCTTCTGGGGTCCATTTTCGCAGAAGCGAGCATACCAGATACCAGCAAACATCTGCCACCCTCTCAACTTGAATTTCATCCCGTTAGCCATCTGAAATCACCCCGAGGCCCCCAGGACCTCAACCAAAGGCACCAACACATCCTAAAACATTATTCAAACTTGCTCCAATCATCAAAACACCTCAACTAACACCGAAATCATCGGATTACACTGGATTCAAGCCTAAGTTTTCTTAAAACTTTCGAAATGTGCGTTCGATCAAAAACCCGACCAAGACACCTCCGAATGATCTAAAATTTCGCACACATATCCAAATTTACCTAAGAAAGCTACAGCAACTCTCAGAATTCCATTCTAACCCTCGGATCAAAATCTCACCTATCAACCATAATTTGCCAAAATACTAACTTCGCCAATTCAAGCCTAATTCTACACCGGACCTCCAAAATCAATTCCGATCACACTCCTAAGTCACAAATAATCCCCCGAAGTTGACCAAAACACCAAAAATCACATCCGAGCCCTATAAGTCATAAGTTAATGTCCGGTTGACTTTTCCAACTTAAGCCTTCCTTAAAGAGACTAAGTGTCTCATTTCTTATCAAAACCAATCCAAATCAACTCTAACACACCACATACAGATAACAAAACATGAAGAAGCATAAAATGGGGGAAATGAAGCAGTAACACATGAGATGATGGGTCGGGTCGTCACAGTGTGGCACGCCGACCATGAGGTATTATGAAATAGGAGTGAGTGGTACGCCTACCATGTGATATTATGAAATGGGAGCGAGTGGTACGCCTACCACGTAATATTATGAAATGGGAGCGAGTGGTATGCCTACCACGTGATATTATGAAATGGGAGCGAGTGGTACGCCTATCATGTGATATTTTGAGAAATGGGATCGAGTTGCACGCCTGCAACAAGAGGAAATTGAAACAAGTGAAAGTAGTTTGTTTTCCCTTATTCTGTGTTAGAAGGAATCAGATGTAGTTTCCTTGTTATTTTTGATATTCCGTTTTATCTGCTACCCCATAAGCATGTTCCCCTCCCATTTATAATTATTTACTTTCCGCTATTATTTTGTTGTACTTGTATATATATCTGCATAGGTTTATCTGGTAGTCTGGTCTAGACTCATCACTACTTCGCCAGAGTTAGGCCAGGAACTTACCAGCACATGGGGTCGGTTGTACTGATGCTATACTTCTGTGCTTTTTGCACAGATCACGGTATTGGAGCAGCTTTTGTACCACATCAGTAGGATATTAATCGGGAGCTGACTTCAGTCCAGGGACTTACGAGGTAGCCTAGCTGGCGTTCGCTGGCCGAAGTCCCTTTTCCATGCTTTCAGTTTGTTTTCATTGTACCGAGACAAACATTTATGTATTTTCTACTTTGACTTGTTTGTAGCACTCTTTAGTAGTTCGTGAGATAGCGACACCAGTCTTGGGTAGAGAAATGTTAAACTTCCGCATTTTGGATTTTCAGTTATCTATATTTTAAAGACTTCCACTTTTACTTAAATGACTCATTATATTTATATTGATATTGTTGAGGTGAGATCAGGGAATGTTTAAAATGTCTGGCTTTCCTAGCTCCGACAGTAGGCACCATCACGACTCTCGATGGTAGGAAATCCGGGTCGTGATAAGTTAGTATCAAAGCTCAAGGTTACATAGGTCTCACTACTTACAGACAAACTTGGTAGAGTCTGAGGGATCGGTACGGAGACGTCTGTATTTATCCCCCAGAGGCTACGGAGTTAGGAAAAGTTTCACTTTTGTTCTTTCTTGTTGTGCGATTCTGTTTCTCAAATACTGATCGTCTTTCTACTCTGTTCCTTCACAGATGGTGAGATGTGACGACCCGGCCCGTCGTCATGAGAGTTACCACCCCGTTTCCCCCTTATTGTGTTGTTTCATGTTCTATATCAGTATTAGAGTCTATCGGGTGAATTTGGACTGATTCTGGTTGAAAATAAGGCATATAGCCTCTTAGAAGGGAGTTTGTTTTAGAAAAGTCAACCAGAAGTTGACTATGTGGTTAGAGGGCTCGGATATGAATTCCGGTGGTTCGGTTAGCTTCGGAGGTGATTTATGACTTAGGGGAGCGATCGGAATTGAATTTGGAGGTCCGGTGTAGAAATAGGCTTGAATTGGCGAAGTTGGAATTTTGGCAGAATCCGGTTGATAGGTGAGATTTCGATCCGGGAGTCGGAATGGAATTCCGAGAATTTCAGTAGCTTCGTTAGGTGATTTTGGATGTGCCTACAAATTTTCATGTCATTCGGACATTGTTTGGTCAGGTATTTGATTGAATGTTGGTTTCGGAAGTTATAGTTAAAACTTAGGCTTGAATCCGTCATAATTTGATGATTTTCGTGTTTAAGGACGTGTTTTTATGATTGGAACCAGTTCGTATGATGTTTTGGAGTAGGTTGGTGTTTTTGGTTGGGGTCCCGGGGGCCTCGGGGTAATTTCGAGTGTTCAAACGGACTAGTTTTGGCCTTGGGAGATAGCAGACTTTTGCTGTTGGGTATTGCAGACTTTTGTTCATCGCGTTTGCGTGAGGAGTAACGCGAACGCGTAGGGTGTTTTTAGGGAGCCTGGGATTTTGCCTTCGCGTTCGCGAAGGAGAGGCCTGCGATCGCATAGAATTGGAATCTTGTTGATCGCGTTCGCGTGAAGTGGAGACGCGTTCGCGTAGGCCAGGGAAGTGGGCCATCGCGTTCGCGTTGTGGTTGTCGCGTTCACGTACAAGGGAAATTGGGCAGGTCTGGAATATGTGCTTCGCGTTCGCGTGAGAGAGGTCACGAACGCGATGAAGGAAAATCAGGCCCGGATAGAATGTTTTAAGGACATTTCCCTAGCGACCCAACTCATTTCTTTCACCATTTGTTTAGCATCTTGGAAGCATTTTGATGGGAAGTAAGAAGGTTTCGATTGGGAATCAATTGGAGGTAAGTTTTATGAGTTAAATACATGATTTTATCGAAGATTCATCCATTAATTCTCTGAAATTGGGTA
>MU692784.1:9062-31538 GCA_026770625.1 Nicotiana glauca
TCACTGAGTACACGTTGATTACGTACTCATACTACACTTCTGTGTATTTTTGTTGCACAGGTATATATACATCTCCAGCAGCCTATTGGGTGTAGCAGCATGGATGACGCTGGGACTAGGTGAGCTACATCCTTGAGGCGACCGCAGCTAGTGTAGTTCCTTCCAATGTACTGTATTTACTTTCCGCCCACTGTATTTCTGTCGGATGTTGTATTTTATTTCTCTTATCAGTAGTCGCTCATGTACTTGTGACACCGGGTTTCTGGGATGGTTTACAACGGATTTGTTCTAACTGTTATTATTTAAATTTGAATTCTAGTACTGAACTTTTATTTATAAAAATGGAAGGAAAAATCTTAGATTTTCAAAAGTATTAAAAGAGGAATTAATTGATAAGTTAGTTGGCTGGCCTGATAGAGGTGTCTGGCGCCACCACTACCCTTAGTGGATTTTGGGTCGTGACAGTAGGTGTGAGTTCAAAATCTGAAAATCGAAATACATTACGGGTCGGGTCCCAAAATGGCATTAATGCCTCAATAATATCCTTCCTTTGTTTGATGTTCAATAAATCAACGAGGCCGCCCAAAATCTTGACCATAGTGTCTCTGCTTCCTTTTCTAAAATCATGCCACCGCATATGGAGTTTCAAGGGATCTCGCTCAGGCTTGAGAAGGTTTCGACGTTACTTGGATTCATCCTGCACATTTATTTAAAAGGAAATTTAATGATTTATTTAAAAAATGGCTATTTTTGCAAAAAAAATTTATTTAGAAATCAAGAACTTGGTTTTGGAAATACGGCTTTTCAGCAGTTCTAGGAGGAAGATTTTAAGGTTGTGCCCGCAAACCATTTAAAAATGACTCAGGGTGGCTGTTTTTGCAAAAACGGCCTTCCGGCGTCCTTTTGGGGACATTCGGCTTATTTTAAACAAGAATGACATCACCCGACTTATTTATGACGAAAATTAAAATTTTGACATTTTTTGGGCTATTTTTGCAAAAGGGAGGTTGGACCTGATGAGGGTTGCCTACGTATCTCACATCCGGTGAGAATCAAACCAGCGTAGTTCGGGAAGACTGGGAATAAAGCAAATAGGCTAACTTTTTTTTTTTGGAATTATTTTTTTTTTCTGAAAAAAAAATGGTTTAAAAGAAAAAAGGAAATATTTTTTTTGATTGATTTTTTATTTTTTTTATTTTATTTTGAAAGAGAGACTTCTAAAAAATTTCTTTTCTTTTCATTGGAACTTAGGGAATTTCAAAAGTAAAAAAAAATTTTGTTTGAATTTTCATTTGTTTTCTCTTGTTCTAAGGAAGAATGAAAATATTTTTGGATTTTGGACGTAACCTCTTAGTTTTCGAAAGAGGGATTTTTTTTAAGAAAAATTTTGAATTTCTGAGCTTTTATTTGTTTACAAAAGTACTTCTAAAGAAAAGCAAAAATATTTTTTTAGACTTCAATTTTTTTCAAATTTTTTTTATTGACATTTATGAAAGAAAGACATCTAAGGAGTATTTTTCTTCGATTTGGTTTCTGATATGTTTTTGGTTTTTTTTTTTTGAAAAAAGAAGTACTTCAAAATGAAGGAAACCCGTATTTTTAGATTTTGATTATTATTGATTTTTATTTTTCGTATGAAAGACATTAGAAAGAAAGAAACCATTTTTGAGTTTAAAAAAACTAATTCTTTTTTTGAATTTTCTAAGGAAAGATTTCTAAAGAATGAACTAAAGGAAAATATTTTTGGATTTTTTAAAAATTGGGGTCGGAACCGATGAGGTTTGCTTATGTATCTCACATCCGGTGAAAATCAAACCCGCGTAGTTTGAGCAAATTTTCCAAACTCAAAAAAAAAACAATCTTTTCTTCGTTCTTTTTTTCAAATATTTTCCTTTTTATTTTTTTTTTCAAAAATCCGGCAGCATTTCGATACTATTTGCACATTGCTTTTTCAAAACAAGTGGTTACCCTCACTACACTGCTATTTTTCTCAATTTTCTCTCATTATATACAGGCTGGTCAACATGCAAAGCCGAGCAAATAAATGCGCAAGTAGCACGTAAGATGCATCAGGATGGTCTTTTTCATTTTAGGTCACCTGTCCTAGACGGACCCAACCCCTGTGTTGAGTCCCCTAAGTCAAATGCACATGATGCAAACAAACGTTCCTACTAGGGATCCGGCATGAGGTTTTGTTCTTCTAGGTTTAAACCCTAGGTTTATTGGTCTAGACCAGGCTTACCCGAGCGGACAACTCGAGCCGAGGGGGAGGCAGTGTACCGGGGATACAGAAGCTCCGTCGGCTTAAAAACTTATCCAAACCTCGTTCTAAATGGGAAAAGACTCTAAATAGAAGAGAAGCTACACGAAGTGCACCCTTCTCCATGATGTAGAAAACTCAAAGAGAGGAAGGGATTCGTAACAGTTTATATACAATTCAATAAATATCAAAGCGATAAAACATTTAGCACATATAGCATGGAACATGTAGAAAAATCAGATAAAGTCAAATACAACAATTATACTAAGCTCGAATTCTTGAACCCTGTATCGGAATTTTGTGTTCGTTTCCCCAGCGGAGTCGCCAGAGCTGTCACACCTCCTTTTTTACACACCTACCCCCGAAGGATAAATGTATAAGGGAGTTTTTCCATTTAAAGTGACATTATTCGAAATGGGATTATTTATTTGGTTTTAGAGTCGCCACTTGGGATAGGATTGGCTTTTGGTGCCCCAAGTCACCGGTATAACTTGAATCCCAAATCGAGGAAAATTTCGACTTTCCAGTTGGAGTATGCGAACCAGAAATTCTGAATAAGGAATTCTGTTAACTCGAGGGAAGGTGTTAGGCACCCCTTGGATCCCGTGGTTCTAGCACGATCGCTTAAATTATTATAAATGGCTAAAAATCTAATTTTAATACATGTCATCCTATAGTGCAATTTTAAATTATTTAACCGTTTTTAGTTAAAAGATTTTAAGAAAGTGAACGTCGTTTAAAAAATATATTTTTGGATCACGTCACATGAAATGCACCCGTATCCTCGACACTTTCTTATTCAATGTTTTGGGATTTGGGTCGCATGAAATGCACACCCGTATTTATGAAGGTAAAATTATTAAAAGCGCGCCTAAAGTAACTAACATATTATTATCTTTGCGAGAGGCCATGAAATTCGCGAAACAGCTCGTCCCGAATTCTAAGTATTTTAATAGAAACGTTTGAAGAGGGTCCCGCAGTTTATGCATTTTTTTTTGGCGGGGCTCACCTCATTTTATTTATTTAAAGGTCATCCTAGAGCAAACTATAATTTTCTATTGGATTTGTCTCTAAAGGGCCCTAATTAATATTATTAATATTATTATTAGAAGTAATCAAGGAATTTGGGCCTCGAGTTCAAGTCCACGCTTGAACAAGAGGGCAACCTCTTAATTCAAGTATGCTACTTAATTAGAAGGCCCAAAACCATGTTACCAAGTTAATCTTATCATTTTAATATGAATTTCTACCTTTAGCATTTCCTGGGTTTCAAAAATTGGACTAATCCCTGTAACATGAAGCTGCCCGGCAATTTGGACTTTAGAAAGTCCAGTCCGATCAAAAATAAGTTGGGTTCTCCCATTGAGGAGCTGGGCTAAATATCGGGCCCAAATAATATAAATCAAGGTCTAATTGTTATGTATATTATGAACTAAGACATGATTATTATTGGAATTCTTAGTGTTAACTAAATGGTGATTTAATACATAAGACCCCTAGTCAGCGCATGGACCAAACAAAACAGTAGGATCACAGTCATCAACATATGGAAGTAATAGCTCATCTGTTAAATCCATGAAGAACTTTACATCATGCTTGAAACTTGATTTTTGTTTGCTTGAATTATATTCCAAAACAAAGAGGAAATTCATGATCTCTAACCATTTTTATACCTGAACTGACTTTTACTTATATCCTATTTGAGTTTCAAACAAGAGACAGCAAATATTACAATTATGCTATTCGAATGTTGAACTACAAGTGAACATTTATGTTGTTGCCAATATCAACAGTTAAACTAATCACTAAACACAATTACACTAGGCCAATAAACATTAACAGTCCAATACAAATTGACAGTCCAAAACAGTCCAGTTGTTATTACAGAAATCAAATATCAAATGATATCCTGTAATCCACAATTAATATCTATCTACCTTCAATCAACACCAAATACTACTACTATGTATCCTGACATATGAACTAATGTGTACAGAATAGGCTAACATGAAGTTGTCATGAACAAATTGTCATTTATTCAACATTCCGGGCATATTTGTGGATTTAATCCTTCATACATTACTTGAGGTTGAAGAATACCTGGAAATCAGAGTGCAATAAGAAGAAAAAAGAGATCAGCAGCAGCAGATGACCAACAGCAAGGTTGAATAACAAATCACAGCAACCAGGAACTTAGTTATAAACTCAGCAGCACTATTAATTGACCCAGGGTTAATTCCAACCCATAGATCACCCAAAAATAGCTTGAATACACTCAAAACAACTTGAAATTGAACCCAAGACACTCAGAAAACTTTAGCAATTTTGATCTTAAACTAGATGATGCAAACAATCATTACAACTTGAAATTAAACCCAAAATCTTAATAGAACAACATTTTTTTGAGTTTTCGGATGTATTTTCCTTTTTGTTTTTGGTTTTTTGAAGGGATTAAGATATAAGAAAAATTTTGAACTATAAGAGTTCAGATTTTTGAACTTCTTTGGATTTGAAATTCAAAATTAAAGGCTCAGATTTGCAGAAATTATTTTTTTTGGGGGGGGGGGGACTTAGAAGCTAAAAATTTTGGAAAATTTTTTAGATTGTGACAAATTGGAAAAGAAGGCAAGTAGGCTGCCTTTTATAGGCAGAAGAGGGGGAGGAAGCTTCTAGATTTCATCTACCCATTTTCCCCCTCTTTTATTTTCAGATTTTAATCATTAAACCTTCATTTTTTTGACTTGCTTCTTAAGTTAATGCCCTAAGTTCCTGAAATTACAATTGAGGCTCTATTTTAGAAGATTCTAAGGTGTTCTAGTTTAACTTACAACATTCTAACCAATTTTAAGTAACTAGGTTACCCCTGAATTTGTTTTGAAATTACTAACTTGAAACTTCAAGCTCCTTTACCCTAGTTAAGTTAACTATAGTTAATCAAGGAGTTGAATTATTCAGCTATATCCAATCACCTAAAACTAATCCTAACAATTACTTGAAAACAACCAATGAACTAAAGAACAATTACTCATCAAAATCATGCATCAAAAGGACTTAAATCAGTTACTTAAACTAATTCGAATAGTTACTGAACAAACTAATTACTGAACAATTACGGATTCGAAACACAAAATCGGACTATTAAAAGCCTAATTAACCCTAATTTTAAAGAATTCAAATCACAACTAAACGAACAAATTATTATTATCAAAAGAAAAGTAGACACATCAAAATCGAAGAGAAACTAACCAAAAAATCCAACTAAACTAACAATTAAACGCTTGAACTAATCAAAATTAAACTAACACTTAAAATTTTAAACTAACAGAAATAAAACAACAATCAAATCAAGATTAAACTAATCAGAAAATTTAAAGAGTTTACTGATTTTAAAATGAGGAACAATAGTTTTCATAACACATAATAACTAAAAGAAAATGAACAAAAATAGACAAACAAAATTAAACCAGAAAACTTACCAATTTTTAAACTTCGAACAATGACTAATTTTACAATTACGACTACGGGATGATATCAATCGACCATTCTTTGTCAAGAATAGTAAAATGATATCAGCTCGTAGTGAAACTGTGCCTATGACCTGTGGAGAAGCCAGAGAAGTTATGCCCGCTCAATTTCTGGATTTTAGATTCGAGATTTGAGAAGTTTGGGAAAGTTTTGAAGGGAAAGAAGTGTGGAATAGTGATGTGGGGTAGAGGAAAGCCTAGGGTATAAATTTGGTAGGGATTAGGGACGGCGTCGCCGTCCACGGCGGTGGCGGCGCCTAGGGTTTGGAATATTCGAGGAGCTCCAGTGATGTTAGAGGAAAACCAATGGTGGATATGGAAAGAGGAGGGAAGGAGGAATCTGTGGTGAAAATTTGGGCGAGTTTGGAGGTTTACCACCACCGTAGGCGATTTTCAGCGGCGGAGTTAGGGCGCAGCCGGTGGAGTTATGCAGATACGAGGAAGATGATAATGGTCTCTGAAGTTTTCAGACATTTTTCTTTAAAATCCTTAACTGAACCTGGACCCTTGGATGATACAAAGGGACGGGTGAGACTGAGTTTCAACCTAATGATATCAAAACGACGTAGTATTGGCATGATACTACGTCGTTTGAGTGGTCTAGGGGCTGAAAATTGGACCGGGTAAAAAGGGTATTTGGGCTTGACCGGGCAACGGGTTTGGAGGGGGTTTTGGGCTATGGTATTTTGCATTTAAGTGGCCCAAGAGCTGGCTGGCCCTTTACTTTTTTATCTCAATTCCTTTTTTTTATTTGTTTTCTTCTTTTCGTTTGTATTTTTATTTGAATTTTAGATTCTATTAAATGCAAAAGTAAAAGTAGCCAAAGAACTGATTTAATTCTAAATGGGACTAATTAAATTTCCTAAAATTAAATAGATTTTAATTTTGAGGGAAAAATTAAATAAAATGCAAATGAAGGAAAACAAATGTAAAAGGATTATTTTTTGTTATTTTTTCTTTTATTTCAATGATGTTTAATTACTCTAAAAATCAAGAATTAAGTCCTGAATGCAAGGATACTATTTTGTAATTTTTATTATATATTTATGACAACCAAAAATGCACATAAAATGCAAAAAATATAAAATCATGCAATTAATTCCTAAAAATTCAAATAAGAGAAAAATTCTAACTTTAATGAATTCTATAGGAGTAATTTAAGTGCGGCAAAAATCACGTGCTCACACCAGCTCCTCTCCATTTACCTCATCCAAATTCATTAGACATGCAGCAAGGGGGTCCTCAATAGTCAGCCTTTCATCATCAGACTCTACAATTACATCCACGGCATCAATAAGAGAGCAATTGTCGAATTCACTTGGTTGCCTCATAGATTTCTGTACATTGAATGTTATTTCTTCATTGTTTAGTCTCATCTTGAGATCCCCAGTCTTACAATCAATTAGAGCTCTCCCAATGGCCAGGAACGGTCTTCCCAAAATTATGGGAATCTCTTCATCCACCTTACAGTCTAGGAGCACAAAATCTGCAGGGAACACAAATTTCTCTACTTGAATCAGCACATCATCTAGGATTCCAGAGTGTCGTTTCACAGTCTTGTCAGCAAGCTGCAACAACATAGAGGTGGGTCTAGCTCTTCCAATGCCCAACCTCTTATAAATTGCTAGGGGCATAAGATTGATGCTGGCCCCTATATCACACAGTGCCTTAGCAAAAGCAAAATTACCAATAGTGCATGGAATTGTAAAGCTCCCTGGATCAGACAGCTTTTCCGCAATTGGTCTAGTCACCAATTCACTACAGGTCTGAGTAAGAGTAACTGTGGCCAAGTCTTGAAAATCAAACTTTCGGGACATCAAGTCCTTCATCATTTTTGCATACCCAGACATCTCCTTTAAAGCTTCAATCAATGGTAAATTTACCTGGATTTGCTTTAGCATGTCAAAGAACTTCTTGTATTGCTCCTCCTTTTTGTACTTAGACAACATTTGGGGAAAGGGTGCAGGGGGTCTCTTCTTCCCAATCACTTGGGACTGATCTTCCTCAACTGCTACATCAACCACTGGCTCCTGGACAGTTTCAGCTTCTTTCTCGGTCTCATTCTGAATGCTATTTTCTTCTTGAGCAGGCTGGACTGTCACCTCTGTCAGTTTTGTTGATTCATCTAGCTCGATGGGCACTGGTATGAGTGTCTCGGTATGTCTAGCTTCTCGAGCCATTTCTTACTCTTCATCCAAATCTCTTCCATTACATAGACTTACCGCCATCAGCTGCTTCAGTTCCTGATCTTTTTGTTTTATCTGAGTGACTGCAGGTAGTATCTCATGAGAACGATTGTTCAGAGACATCGAAATATGGCCCACCTGTACCTCAATATTTTTAATTGCTGCATCATGTGCGTCGACTCTCTCATTGATTTTTGCATTATACCTAATAACCTGCTGCATCATTGCTTCAAGTCTAGCAAACCCATCTTCCTGCCTTCCACCATGCTGCTACTAAGGTAGGTGGTACCCCTGCAGCTAATTTTGATTATTGTATCCCTGTGGTCGTGGGTAAGGTGCCATATTGTTGGGGGGTCTCATACCTCCCATGTTCTTGGTGTTGAACTGTGGCTGTGCTGGCCTGTACTGCTGATTTTGTTGACCCCAATTCTGACCACCCTGTCTCTGACCGCCATAATTAGACACATAGTTCATGTCTTCAGGGTAGTGATGATGATCATATCCTGCATTCCAGTGATTACCAACTGGCTGACTAATGCAAGATGCGCACAAGCCCCCATTAGTAGTATCGACAATATGTACTTGCTGTTTCTGCCCTGACTCTTCCACCTTTTTGGTGAGTATGCTCATATGTGTCAACAAGGTGGCCATATTTTCAGCCATAGAATTGGATAGATCTAATGGTACTGAGTGCACCACTAGAGTGATAGGTGCACCTCTGGTTATCCAGCCCGAATTCTGTGCCATCTTATCAAGCAAACTCTGGCCCTCTCTCCATATTTTGCTCAAGAATGCCCCACCAGCTGAAGCATCAACAATGTTCTTTACGCTATCTGACAATCCCATATAGAACCGCTGCCCCAACATTAGATCTGGAACACCATGGTGTGGATATATGACCAGCATCCCTTTAAAATATTCCCATGTTTCATGCAAAGTCTCCATCGGTCTCTGTTTAAAACTCAAAATCTCATAGCAGTCTTGTTGGGTGGGTGAAACTTGTTGCTTGACTAGTTCATCCCACGTTGCTATAGAATTTATGGGGAGCGAATTCAGACAAGTCTAGGCAGCTCTTGTCACTGAGAATAGAAACAATAACAGTTTGATTGCTTCCGGAGTTACATTGGGTTGCCTTTGGTTTTTGCAGATAGACAGGAAATTCTGTAAGTGTTGCTGAGGATCTTCAACGTGTGACCCCGAGAATAGTTCCTTATTTTGAAACAAGTGCATCATGTTATTCATGATTTGGAATGATGATCTTAGCAAACTCAACCTTACACAGCGGTAAGAAGAGCGGGCGCTAAGACTTTTACCCGAATAGTAGTATCGGGGTCAATTTCTACAGGGAGCTTGGAATGGAGTTGCGTATTTGTTTAGACTAGGAATACGTGTTTGCTTCTAATTGTACTTCTAACATTTTTGGGTTTTTGTTGTTTAATAACTACTATTGTCAACTACAAGCTAAGGCTAAATTATGCTAAAGAGATATGTTCTAAGTTGTGATTAATATAGAGAAAGGAACTAGGGTCGTGGCATCACCTAGGTGGTTAACTAACGGGTAGAGACTACTAATTATAGATTGACATATTTGGGATTAATGTTATAACCGTTGCACAATTGTACCCACTCTCATACCTCTCAGTAGAGAGAGCGATTTTGTCCAATTGACTCTCTCGAGACCAATTGGGTAGGCCAATTAGACCAAGCAACTAGGTTTCAAGTAGGGTGGTTACTCTCTCAAGGTTTAACCCGTTAATTGGGACTACCATTTCTCATGGGTCCATCCCAATTCCTTGTTGGATCAATTTTGAGGTCATAGACTCTTTCTCAAGAAGAGTCAAGACCCACTAAGCTAGAATCAATGTTTGAAACCATCAATCCTTAGTTAAACCATAAAATTAACCCAAATAACAAACACCCAATATCAATCTATCAGGGTTGAGCTACAACCCTAGCTAATGGGTTTAGCTAGACAAAATTAAAGAAGAAACTGAAGAAATAGAAAATGAAACAACCATATTAATTAATTGCTAATGTTAAACTACAGTAATCTATGATGAAACCAAGCTAAAAATGCCCAAAATAGGCTGAAACATAAGTCTCACGAGTGCAACAGCTATCAAATGTACCAAAACTTCCTCTAAAAATGGTAAAATGTTCTATTTATATTGGGCTGGAAAACTGGACAAAAATGCCCCTGCGGGGTCAGTGCGAACCATACAAAGTTGGCACGCAACCGCACTGGGTTGCTTGACTTCTGAATCTTGCTCTCTGAAGATAGTGATGCGGACTGCACAAAGTTGGAATGCGGCCGCATGATGACTCGTGCGGACCGCACAAAGTTGTTGTGCGGCCGCATAAATGGTTTTGGCAGCTTCTCTGAACTTCACTGACGCGGACTGCGTGACCATATAGTGCGGCCGCATGGAGAGGGTCGCGGGCCGCATAATGTGGAGCGTGGCCGCGTGGTTTTCTTATGGAATATGACACTCTCTGAACTTCTTGGACGCGACCGCATAGAAAGATTGTGCGGCCGCATGAGTGAGACGCGGGCCATATGAAGTGGGACGCGGCTGCATGAGTTTGACTTGTAGTTTCACAGTCTCTAAACTCCTATGGTGCGGCTGCATGACATGATGGTGCGGTCCGCACCAAGTTCTGAATGTCCTTACTTTAATGATCTTTGACACTTGAGCGGGTTTCACTCCGATTTGAGCCGATCTTTGACGATTTGTCACTTTATAGCTCAAACCTGCAATCAAGCGCAATGTGTAAGCATTTTGGGACTATTTTGTAGCAAATTACACTCAAAGTGCAGGCAAGTATGGGTATAAAACATGTTAAAATCCTACTTATCAACTCCCCCAAACTTAAACCTTTGCTTGTCCTCAAGCAAACAAAATAAGACCCACCCTTCAAAGGCAACATCTAAGCAATTCCAGCTTATCCTAAAGTAACCTCAACAAGCATCAATTGGAAATAACAATTGCCCTCAATGCAAATGCATCATTAACACATTTAAACTTTGAAAACTTGTGGATCAAGTGTGACACAAGAGCATCAAGAGTTGACACATTTCATCAAAGAACTTTTCTCAATTACTTTGGTCATTGTGGAGCCCAAACTCACACATCCTCAACTCTCCCTAAGCAAACCTCACCTTTTTGAATAATGACACACAAACTGAGGTTTATGGAATTTCACTCATCTCTCACAAGAAGAAGGTCACATGTCCGGCTCTAAGTACCATATATTTTCCCCTCATGTAAGTATCCACTAATGTAGGTTCCCTTAAACTCAAAATCATGTAGGGCTTTTGTGGAGTCATTGTGAAGGCTTTTGGGTAAGGGTAGGACATATTTTTGTTCAAGTGGGTTCAATCTTCCCTTAAGCACATCTTTTGATTCATTTTGGCACACTTTCTTGACTTATTTGAGCATTCACTTCTTTTTCAAGGGGTTAGAGAGACACATTGTCACCCTTTATTATGCAATTCAACACATTTCTCCTTTTTCTATTTTTTCCACACCCTTTTCACTTTTGTTTTCTTTGAATCCCCTTTTTGACCTTATTCAATTTGGTCTTTCTTTTTGTCTTATCTTTTCTTTCTTTTTTCATTGCCTTTATTTTCTTTTGCTTTTGTACCTTTTTACCACATTGTTTCCTTTCTTGTCTCTCCCCTCCCCAAACTTAGACATTTTCCATCTACTCAAAGGAAGATTTGGGTGCCAAGAGAGGGTATCATTAAGAACGGGTATAGGCTTGTAGCCTTGGTTCTTGAAAGAAGACGGTTCAAGGCTCAAAAGGGTTAACTAGGGATCATTTCATTGGTAGGTCATGGAATTGTTCAATCTTAGCATTTTGGATCAAGGAAAGCCTACAATCACTTCTCAAGCCAAATTTCACCTAGGATTTCGCCTCAACAAACATTCGGGGCAAGTTCTAGACCATCAGCTCGGGACTTGGACTCGCAAATCGAATTCTCACCACACACACTCAAGGATTGCTGAAGATATCGAGTCGAGGGCCCACAACAACCTTAGTTACGATTCAAGCGTGCAATGGCCCCACACGACCATATGATGATTGTTTGGTCAACACAAGAGTCTCGCGGCCACAACTTTCACCACCCTAAACACAACATTATGTATTTGATCATGGAATCAAAGGAAAATGTGTTAGGCCCAAGTGAAGCTTGCCCGAGGTCCCCTTAACTACGAAATATTGAAAATCAAAAGGAAAAATCAAACACGGACTCAAACCCTTAAGAAGGTTGTCACGCCATCTATCATTGGGAAGAGCCACCTGGTTCGCACAATACTTTACCCTTGGAAAGAACCGTGGCATTAAGAAAACCAAGGGCTTATTGAAAACGCCAAAACCAAAACAAAAGGCTACGAGCCTCACTACTAAGCTAAAAATGAAACATTTTAACGAAAATCGAAAAACCGAATAAATATGTACAATGGGGGAGTAGAATATACAATGGGGAATGAATATATACTTAAAGTTGAAAAGTAGCCAAAATGAAAAGTTATATACATGGCAACTATCAAATCCAAAAACATAAAATAAAAGTCAAATATATATGTATAGTCATCCAAATGTATCAAAATCAAAATAGTAGGGCGCACCCCCCCACAAATAAAAGTTGGCATTGTCCCCAATGCCAACTACCAAAATAAGCATAAAAATCACAAATAAAGGATATAGAGGGCTCCCTAAGCCTGGTCCACATGCATGGGGTCTCCTGTTGTCCCCTGATCCTCTGTAGTAGCCGGGACCTCAGACTGGTCTCCGGCCTGCTGCTCTGGAGCTGGTATAGGATCCTGCTACTGGACCGGTGGAACATCTGGTACATCACCGGAGGGAGTGACCTCAACCTCAGCCAACTCAATCACGACTCCCTCAGTGCTGGGCAACTTCCTCTTCTTCCTCAGTGGCCTGGGTGCCTGCTCCTGCTGTAGCTCAGGTACTGGGACTGCTGTTGGAGGGATAGGTCCCCGAATAACAAGTCTAACAGCATTTGATCCGCCATTAGCTTGTCCACATCTACTCGTAGTACCTTTACCGACTCTTTTGATGCCCTGGACTTCCTCATTTTCTTGTGCTCCCGGGCCAACTTCTCCAAAGCTGTGTTGTGTGCCCCAACTGCCTTAGTCAAGGCAGTCTGAGTCTCAATTATCTTCTTCTAGTTGGCCAAGAGCATCTTCAGTGTTTCCTCAATAGGCGGAGGAACCTGGACAGTGGCCGGGGTAGACTGGGCCTCAACTGAAGCGGCTAATGTGGACAACTTGGATGTCGCAACTGACATCCAGTTGCTCAAACTGGCCAATGTCGTGGATAGCTGCTGGGCTGTAAATGGGTTGATCCGGGAAATGGGAACTGTAGGGCCAGCTGAAGAACTAGGGCCCACAGAAGAGGAAGGTCTATCAACTGGGACAGAAACAGCTAGAATGGATAGAAACTCTGCAAAAGTCTCTACCTCTACTGGCTCCTCGGATTGGCCAGTCGTGGCAGAGGTGGATGACTTGCTTTTCTCGTCCCACTTTGGGTTGTCTAGCCCTTGAATATTGAACCAGGAGAAGGAGGCCACCGGGTGCACTGTCACATCATAAGGCATTTTCTTCACCTTTAAATCCCTAAAATACAGTGTCAGAGTGTTAGGGAAAGGGTAGTTCTACACGTTGTCGATCCTCATAGCAGTAATCGCCCTGAACATAACATTCCCCACATTGATAGGGAATCCAGCCATAATGGAAGCAATGAGCACAGCCCGAGAAAGAGGGATGGTCTGGTCATGTGAAGTGGGATCCAGCCTGTTGCAAACAAAGGTGAGCCACCCTCTCACCTCAAAATTCAGATTCTTCCTTAAGATTTTTACCCCTGCCTGCACCCAATCCGGAACAACACCCGGATGTGCCAAGAAATCAGCTAACCATGGGCGAACCTCCTCCTTCATCGCCAGCTTCTCCAAGTATTGGGTCTCGTCTTCATCTTTGAAACCCAGATATTCATTAAGTGATTTGCCCGAAAACACAACATTCTTGTTCCTCACTTTGGTCGCAGTGGAGTCCTTTTTGGTGTAGGCTACATTAGTGTAGAACTCTTTGACCATGTGTTCATTTGAATTTATCAACCCGTCACTGAAGTGGTCCCACCCACTTCTAGTTTGAAACTGTTCATAGACTTTGGGTAGGAGTGGCAGTAAGTCCTTGGTTATGATGCACCTCTCAGGGATTAGATGTCTTTTGGATGACATTTCCCGGAATTTGTGGAAGGCCACTTGACTAACAAAGCGGTCCTCCCACACTTCAGCTTTCCTTGTTCGTTCCACACCACCAACCTCGGGTACCCCACTAACCGGAACCACATCATCACTGTCAGCACTATCCCCAGATATTGAAGTTTTGGGGGAGGTGGAGTACTTGCCGCTACCTGCTGCTGAGCCATCAGATGACTCAGACTGTACAACCTGTGGAGCTTGGGCTGGGACTGAGGGGACTTGCCCCGAATCAGCTGATAGTTCCTGAGAGGGAAGGTACTCACTCCCCGAGTGCTCCTCATCTGTCACTACATGCTTTCTTGTCTTTAGTTTTGGTTGGGGAGTGAGTTTCTTCAGCTTAGCCTTTCCTCTCCGGGAGGGTTCACCTCCTCATCCGGGTTGTTTAGCTCCACGCCCTCATTGTTTAACTATTTTTTGCACACAAATAATTCTAACATTGTTAGTTCAGGCAATTGCAGAGTTTAAGTACAGAATAGAAACACAGACAGAGAACAGATGATAGCAGTGCGGACCGCACAAACAAGGCATGCGGACTGCACTGATCAAGTTGGGAAATGAACACCTCTCTGATTAGGAACCATGCAGACCGCATGAGCAGGGGGTGTGGCCACGTTGAGGCTAATGCGGTCCGCATAAACTGGTCATGCGGCCACATTGGCCATACTATTAAAACTGATGCCCTCTGAACCTCACCCATGCGGACCACGCAAACATGGGATGCGGCCGCGTGGGGCATGGCGCGGACCGCACAAACTAGGCATGCGGCCACTCAAGGCCTACGCGGACCACGTAACAGAATGATGCAGCCACGTAAAAGGCATGCGGACCGTGTAATCAGGGATGCGGTCGCACTGAGCTTTCAATACAAGGACAATTAGGGTTTAACAAAAAATGCTCAAATCTTTCACATTTTAGCATCCTACTTTGTCCCTACACATTTATAACATGCCCATTATTTCAAAGAACAACAAGAACAGCATAAAACTATCCTAATCATGAAACAACGAAGAACAAAAAGAAAAAACGAAGAAGTTATGACTAAGGGAACATGTATAAAGTTTAAATTAACACTAAGTAAAGACTAATGTGAGAGATATGTTACCAGGAAAGTGAAGAAATGCTCTTGATATTAATACAAAGAAGGATCTCTGATGTGAACAACTTTTAGGGCTTAGGGGTCAATATTTGCAAAAAGTTCTAATGGAGACCCTAATGGTGTATTTATAGGAAACACAGCAGGGCCCAGCATTACCGTCCAGTGCGGCCACGTGAACACGACCGCGGGCCGCGCTGGGACTTACCATTTACCTGTTGCTGAAATGAAGGCATGCGAACCACATGAAACGGGTTGCGGCCACATGAGAACAACGTGGGCCGCTCAAAGTGGGACGCGGCCACGTGAACACATTTCAGAGACTGATCATTTTTGGCCTTTACCGGTGCGGACAGCACAAGCAAGGGTGCGGCCGTATTAACCATCTTCAGAGACTTGGCAATATTTTCTTTGGCCGGTGCGGACCGCACATAGTGGGATGCAACCGCACGATCACCGTTCAGAGACTATGCACTTTTTGCACAGTTGTTTTGCACTGGTTCAACATAATTCCTGCAACATCTCACAAACCATTAGCTCAAAAATCCTAATCTACTACAGAAATCAAAAAGAAAGAAAAAGACATGGGTTGCCTCCCAAGAAGCGCCTGATTTAACGTCGCGGCACGACACATGTTACCATCAAAATCACTTCAAATGAATGAGTGCCATCACATGGCTATCATCAAACTTTCCCAAGTAATGCTTGACACGATGCCCATTGACCCGAAAAACTTCACCATTTTTGTTCTTGAGATCAATAGCACCAAATGGGGTTATACCAACAACTTCAAATGGACCACTCCACTTAGACTTAAGCTTTCTCGGGAATAACCTCAACCGGGAGTTGAAAAGAAGAACCATGTCACCAACTTTGAATTCCTTCCCTCAGGCATACTTGTCGTGAAGGTACTTCATCTTGTCCTTGTACAAGGACGAGTTGGAGTAGGTATGAAATCTAAACTCTCTAGCTCATTGAGTTGCTCAACCCGGAGATTTGCAGTGACATCCCATTCCAAGTTCAATTTTCTCAAGGCCCACATAGCCTTATGCTCCGGTTCCACCGGAAGATGACAAGCTTTCCCAAACACCAACCAGTAAGGAGACATACCAATCAGGGTCTTGTAAGCCGTCTGATAAGCCCAAAGAGTGTCATCCAACTTCTTCGAGCAATCAGTCCAATTAGCGTTCACCGTTTTGGACAAAATACTCTTGATTTCCCGATTTGAAACCTCCACTTGATCGCTTGCTTGTGGATGATAGGGGGTAGTCACTTTGTGGTTAACTCCATATTTAGCGAGCAATGAATCAAACGCCTTGTTGCAAAAATGGGACCCCCCATCACTAATGATAGCACGAGGGGTTCCAAATCTAGTGAAGATATTCCTTTTCAAAAATGCCACGACACTCTGGGCTTCATTGTTGGGAAGAGCCAAGGCTTTAACCCACTTTGACACATAGTCCACCGCCACGGGATATACGTGTTCCCACAAGAGCTCACAAACGGGCCCATGAAATCAATGCCCCAAACATCAAAAATATCTACCTCAAGAATTGTATGGAGAGGCATCTCATCCCTTTTTGAAATCCCGTCGGCTCTTTGGCATGCATCACATCTCTTCACCAAATCGCTAGCATCTTGAAACAAAGTCGGCCAATAGAAGCCGCAACTTAAAACCTTTGACGCCGTCCTCACTCCCCCATGATAACCATCATAAGGAGAAGAGTGGCAAGCCTCCAATATGTTCATTTGCTCGCTTTCTGGCACACATCTTCTTATCACCCCGTCCGTACAAATTTTAAACAAATATGGCTCATCCCAATAAAAATCCAAGCTATCCCGTTTGAGTTTCTTCCTTTGGTTGGAAGAGATCTCACAGGGACATTACCGGTCACTAAAAAATTGGCGATGTCCGCAAACCAAGGTATGTCACCCATAGAAATGGAAAGAATCTTCTCATCGGGGAAAGCATCATTTATCTCAACACCATTGCTCGGTCTCCCCTCTTCCTCTAGCCGGGACAAATGATCCGCGAATTTATTCTCGCTTCCCTTCCTATCCACAATCTCTAGATCAAATTCCTAAAGGAGTAGCACCCATCTCATCAACCTTGCCTTCGAATCTTTCTTAGTCATCAAATATCGGAGGGCTACATGGTCCGTATGTATGATCACCTTCGCCCCCATAAGATAAGGGCGAAATTTCTCCATCGCAAACAAAATAGCCAAGAGCTCCTTTTCCGTCACCGTGTAGTTTCTTTAGGCCTCATTCATCGTCTTGCTAGCATAATACACAGGATGGAACATTTTGTTGATTCTTTGGCCAAGCACCACACCTACCGCTACATCACTCGCATCACACATAAGTTCAAAAGGCAATTCCCAATTAGGTGCGGTGATAATGGGGGTTGTGGTCAACTTGTGTTTCAATAACTCAAAGGACTCCATACACCTCTCATCAAAGACGAACTTGACATCCTTTTCCAACAATTTACAAAGCGGGTTCACAACTTTTGAAAAGTCATTAATGAATCACCGGTAGAACCCGGCGTGACCTAAAAAACTCCTCACCCCTTTGACAGAAGTAGGGGGAGGGAGCCTTGAGATCACCTCAATTTTTGCCTTATCGACTTCAATTCCATGTTTTGAGATTTTTTGGCCCAACACAATGCCCTCTTGCACCATGAAGTGACATTTCTCCCAGTTAAGTACAAGATTGGTTTCCTCACTTCTTTTCAACACCTAATCCAAGTTCACTAGGCATTCTTCAAATGAGTCCCCCACCACGCTAAAATAGTCCATGAAGACCTCCAAAATATCCTCCACCATGTCAGTGAAGATTGCCATCATACATCTTTGGAAGGTCGTCGGGGCATTACAAAGTCCAAATGGCATTCTTGAGAAAGCGAATGTGCCATACGGACATGTAAAGGTTGTCTTCTCCTGATCCTCCGGGGCAATGAGAATTTGATTGTACCCCGAGTAGCCATCAAGGAAACAATAATAAGCCTGTGAGCACGTGATTTTTGCCCTAAGCAAATTATTCCTAAAAATCCAAACAAAATGATTTTTAAATTTTGTTGATATTTGTGGCATTTTTTGTGTTAATTAGTTGAATAATAATTCATAAAATATGCATATGCATTAGGATTTTAATTTTTTGCAATTTTGGTATTAAAACATTTTGAGAAAAATAAAAAAAATAGCATTTTTATGTTTTTAATCAAAAATTACCATAAAAGTAGAAATTAATTAATTTAACAATTTAGTAAAATCAAAAGAAAAATAAATGCAAATATAAAAATAAAGAAAATACAAAAAAGAAAATAATAATACAAAAAGAAAATAAACACAAAAATACAAAAGAAAAGAAAATACAAAATACAAAAGAAAAGAAAAATACAAAATACAATACAAGTAGAAATAAATTGGGCTAATACAAATTTTTACCAAATACATTAGCCCAAACAGGTAAAAACCCGCCAGGCCCAAAGAAATAACTGCCCGGTATGCCCAAGACCTTTAAACGACGTCGTTTAGATATAATTGATCTGGACCATTGACACAATTGATCCAACGGTCATGAAACACAGACCATTAAAGAACAAAACGACGGCGTTTAGTATTTTAAATCCAGGCCATTCATTTGGTTGATCTAACGAACAGGAATGAGCTTTCATTAAAAGTAAACGGCATCGTTTTGAGGCTCTATGAATCTGAGCTATTGATTTATTTCATCCAACGGTCCCTAATTGTTAGAGGTCTTTTAATATAGTTATACAACACTTAAAACCTAAAAAAGCATTCCGTCTTCTTCTTCATTCTCACTGAGCCGCCCTAGTTTTCCCTCAACCTCTCGCGGAACCCTACCGGCGGGAGACGCCGCCTCCACCAATCACCACCCAAATAACACCCCTGAACCGCCTCTTAACCCTGATCTCACCCCTTCACTCCTTTTTTCTCAAATCCCACTGAATCATCTCAAATATTCTAAAACGTT
Source organism: Nicotiana glauca (assembly GCA_026770625.1). NCBI lineage: Eukaryota > Viridiplantae > Streptophyta > Magnoliopsida > Solanales > Solanaceae > Nicotiana > Nicotiana glauca. Next base: position 28,411 of record MU692784.1, read on the forward strand.
TCGCTAGAACCCTAACTCCGACGAACGTCACCCTACCTAATCCGGCCCAAAATCACACCAAAGTACCCCCTAAACCTCCTCAACCTATTTCTAAGAATTTTGAACCCTAAAAATCACTGAAACAACTCGAAAACGTCAAAGATGAAGTCTGCCGGCGACCAAAGTCCAAGAAAAGAGTAAAACGTCAAAACCTCTGGATGCTGGAGAACTTGGTCACTAAAAAGAAAAGAAGAAAAGAAAAGCAAACAAGATTGCATGAACAAGAAAAGAAAAAAAAACAAATAAAGTTAAGTCTTTTTCTTTCTTTCCTTTTTCGCTTCTTTTTCTTTTTTATTTGTTTGTTTCTTCGCGTATGTGTTTCTGCATGTTCTAGGGTTTAATTTTTAGATATTATTCTTAAAATTAAATTCTGATAATTTTAAATATTATTTTTATCTATTTGATTTTTGTGTCAATTGTTTGACTCTGATATTTGAATTAATTTCTTTTGAGATTGATATTGATAATTAGTGGTAATGATTAGTAAATTAGGGTTAATAAAATTAGTATAAGTTGATTTTCTGTTAGTTTCTGAATTTTCGATTCTGTTAACTGTTAGTTCTTAAAAAAAATTTTGATTCTGATATTTTGTTATAAATAATTTTTGTTAATTTGTTACTGTTTAGTTTTAAGAATTGAATTTATAATAATTAGTTTGAATATCTTGTTAGATTAACTGATTCGATTGGTTATAGCTGATTATTTCTGATTACATTGCATTTAATTAGTAGTTAATTCTGAAAATTAATCAAACTTAAGGGGGTAAAAGGGTAAAAGGCAGTAGGGGTAGTTGGTGAATTCAAGTAATATTCAGGGGTAATTTGGGGACAATAAAAGGGTTGAGGGTAATAATACTAAGGAGGTAGGGGTAGTTTGGATAGAGGAAAGTGGCAATAAGGTAATGTTTTAAATGAAGTAGGGGCAATTAGGGGATTACATAGGGGCAGAATGTTCTAGATGGGGTAATTGGTGTGATTCTGTACAAGTAGGGGTAGTTAGTTGAATAAATAATAAAGAATAAGGGTTAAAACATAAAATAAGAGGGACTACTTTGTAATTAACAAAGTTTGAATTTTCCTCCCTTTTTAGATCTATAAATAGGCACTTATAGGCCTCATTTTTCAAGTTTTTAGCAATCTGAAATCTACCTGAAACATTTCTGCTATTCTAAATCTCTATTTTTGAAATCTATCATTTCCAAAACTCAAAAACACCAAAAATCAGGAGAAAAAGTAAAATCTTACTATTCCATTAGTGTTAAATCAATTTGAAGGCTGCGTGAGTGATTCTGATTTTTTCTGGTGATCAAATATCGTTGAGGTTGCATTGAGTTATTCGAGTATTGGCTTTGTTAATTTCTACCATTGCTATGATTAAAATCTGGTGTGGATTGAGGCTGTTGGTTGAATTGATGTTGAATTTTTGTTGCTGATCCCTATTTCTGTTCATTTGACCTAGAATCTCATCGATTGTCTATTACTTTTCCAGGTACACATCTGCTTCTATTGCTGTTCTGCCAGTTCAAAAATGCAATGAAATAATTTGACTACTGTTTTGAATCTGTTGTCGTTACACTTGTGCTAATATTGTGAGACTAGAACTAGTTATAGCATTAGAAATGAATTTGTATTTGATAGATCAGTGATTTTGTACTGGATTGATCATTTGGACTGTTAATTCGGACTGTTGATTTGGACTTTTGAAAAAAACTGGATTTTATTAATGGTAGTTTAGTACAAAAATATTTTAAGTCATTATAATTCTATGTGATGATGAAAGGTTGATAGATTAGATCTCATTTGATATAGCATGAAAAGGAAAATAAAAAATATCTGTTGATAATGTCTTTAATTTCATTTTTAGCTTCAGTTATTAAAATCAAGAAAATACAAACAAAAAAGCAGGTATTAAAACAAATCTGAAACTAGCCATAACCTTTGGTAACAATTTCTGAAAGATTGTGATTTGTTTAAATCTGCATTTGAACTTAGAATAACCTAGGATTCAAAATTTTAGTCATTGAGATTATCAATTGGAAATAGGCTAATTGTTGATTCAAATTGGGCAAACTGTATGTGTTTGTTTGAACTCGTTTAATATTTTTTTTATTTTAAAAAAAAACTATTAATTTCATAGTATAATGATAATATAAATTCCGTTAGTGTTAATATAAGCAAGCGATTTCTTAGATTGTAAAATAATAACAAAAGTTTATAAAACCAAAGTTATATGAGAATTTGATCGAGTTATTTCAGGTTCATATTATACTAAACTTGATAAAAAACTAAAATGATTACAGATATAGCTTAATACTTGACTAATTGATTGGCAAAATTTCATTCAGTTGTAATTGAGTTTTTCTTTACTTGATTCATAGTTGAATATTAACTAGTTTTCCAATTGTATAATTTTATGAGCAAATTAAAACTTCTGTGGTTTGATTCTTCCAATCATGGGCCGAAATAATACGTCGGGCCTGAATGGTTGAGTGTTTAATTTATAAGATTTCAAGCCTCAAAATACTATTGTAGTTTGAATAAGGTTTAAAAATCAAAATATAATAAGATAATTAATTAGAAATACAGAAAATTGATTTGTGAATGTAAAAATTGGATTCTTAATTAGGTAGCGGATTCAAGCTAAAAGGTATTCCCTTTTGTTTGAGTTCGGACTTGAATTGAGAGTCCAAATTTATACTCATGAACTAATTGATCTTTAGAGACAAAGCAAAAATAGAAAATTTAGATACTTTAGCATGGCTTTAATAAAAATAAAAATGGGACGAGCCTCGCCAAATCAAATATACAATTGCGGGGCCCTCATTAATTGCTTACTAAAATACTTAGTATCTGGGATAGGCCGTTTAACGAATTTCACGGCTTATCAAAAGATATAACACGTTAGCCGCTTTAGGCGCGATTTTAAATAATTTTACCTTCCTAATACGGGTGTGCATTTCATGCAACCCAAATCCAAATCCAAAACGTCGAATGAGAATATGTTGAGGATCCGGATGCATTTCATGTGACGTGATCCGAAAATATGTTCTTAAACGACGTTCACTTTCTTAAATAAAAAATAATTTGACA